>JARLTB010000218.1:8890000-9035000 GCA_030141615.1 Unio pictorum
AGTAAATTTTGTATACGTGACCTGATCTTAAGAGCGAGGTAGTTACATAGCAGCTATAAATAGTCGCTTACTTACGTGCTCACATTAATTAATAATAATCTTAATAATAACACTTGAAGGCACATTCGGCTTAATTTCTCAGTGGCATATGGGATTTCGACGCTACTAGAATAATTTTGTAGCTTCCTGGGGTTTTTTGGTATAGGTCACGCGAGTAGACCAAATAGACGCAAAAGGATAGGTGTTATCTTCCACGTGAGGTCTATGGGAAAATACAATCGCAATAGACGGTATATATAAAAAGAAAACTGAGCAATCAGATTTATTGCTATTTTATTTTGTTGCTTTTGTAATATCTGTACATATGTTTTACGTTTTACATAGGTAAGACAAAGGTTTGTTTGCACTGTTCAGTAGAAATAAAAAATACCCTTTGTTGGGACCATAATATTATTCTAGAACTACTATACATTATTCAAAAGAAGTCTGGACAACGCCATCTTGACAACGTCAATGGTATCGGATGACAAGATCATTTCCGGTTTTCAAATTTATACGGAAGATTTTATTAATTTGCGACTTGTATAGATCTATCTACGGATTGGCTTCGATTCACCTTAAACTTCTGTAAATTCCTTCAATATTTTTATGTAACTGTATCTTTGATAAATACATTGTATGTTTTAACTTTCACAAACCTTGTTGGTTTTGTTTCATTATGCTACGATACAGATACGTTTCTCACGAGGATTTTATATCGGCGTTACATTTATGAGAACATCTTAGGAACAAGACAGCTAAAGTAATGACAGCATACATTTTGTCTGAGATAATATATATATTATTGCAATGGAATATGGCATACCCTGTATGCAAGTTTCTCCCCGCCATCCAGCTTTACAACCGAGTTTGCACTCTCCGTCAATCTGTGAACAACTGTTATTGCCGTTTAAACACATGCCACAGGTACTATTACATCCATACCCATATGTTCCTTTCTGGCATGCTAAAAAAGTCAAAACGCAAAACAGCATGTTAGGATACACTTAATCTTTTAATTATCTTTGAAAAACTGTTGTATTCAACTTACTCATCTAAATAGTCTCTTCTAAACCCTACTTGCGTTCTAAACATTCCAAACTTTTTCTAAACGTGGCTGTATAAATGTAATGTATTTTAAAAGATATACTAGTCATGTTCATTGCGAACTTACAATTTTTTTTTACGATCATATATGCATTTTCCAATAGAATGTGACATACCTTGTTTACAGGTTCCTCCCTGCCATCCAGCTTCACAACCGGCATTGCAGTGTCCGTCAACACTAGAACAGCTTTTGTTGCCACTAAAACACATTCCACAGGTTTCATTACACCCGTAGCTATATGTTCCTTGATCGCACTCTATACGAAAACAAAATACAAAGTAATATTTTTTCATTAACATAAATCGCAAATTCCTTTGAAAGAGGATGTATGTGTTTTGTATCTTCCATTCACAGTAGATTTTTGCGCAAACACTATTTAACTTCTGAAAATTCAGATTCTTTGTTGAAAGCAGTCGTTGAGATATAATACATTTCTGGCATTATACGTTCATAATCACAACCTATCAATTTGTTAAGTTTAATGGAATATGCCACTCACAATTTACAAGTACTCCCTACCATCCATCTTTCCAAACGACCATTTTACCACCCATCTATCAATGAACATTTGTTGTCGCCACTAAAACAAATACCACAACATCTCTTGTACTTGTAGCTGCGTGTTTGTTGTCCACATACCACAACGAAAATATTTACTAAACTGCAATTGCGAATACTATAACTTGTATTTTCTTTGAAACAAATGAATGTATGAATATTTCACCCATACTCTACCGTCTATTCGAGACTCTATCCGCATTTTCCGAATGTGACATACCTTGTTTGCATGTTGCTCCCCACCATCCAGATTCACAACCGAACTGGCAATGCCCGTTTTTCGTTGAACAGTTATTGTTGCCTCTAAAGCACATACCACAAGTTTCATTACATCCGTAGCCGTATGCTCCTTTACTGCATTCTGAAGTGAAACATTATTTCACATTATTCAGGATAAAATCTATTCTTACTTCTTAAAACGACCGCTATAGAAACCATTTTTCCTTCCCATCCCTTTATAATATGTTCTTGCGGGAAAAAATGTTTTAATTCTCCAGACTAGTCGCCTTTGCTACCAATACTTTCACAAAGATTATGCATACCGGGAAATATACTTGTGTGATGTACAGATTTTCTTTCTATATGACAACTTACAGAATGTTTGTGAATTACAGCAGTCATTTCCGATGGAATGCGACAAATTTAGTTTACAAGTTCCGCGTAGTCATCCAGCTTCAAATCCGACCTCGTATTCTTTATCAATCGTTGAACAGTTGGTGTTGCCTCTAAAACACGAGCCGCAAGGTTTAGTAGAAATTGTGTTAACTAAATATGATGTTACATACCATTTTTCCATTTAGAATAGTAAATATGAGTATACCGCTATGCAATCTATCTGCCACTATCTCCTATGCAGTGCGCTGTATGCTCTTATATCTCATCCTAGAGTACAAAAAAAGTATTTCACAGCATTTTTTGATAAACACACTTTTAATATTCTCTTGAAACAAAGGCTCCTTCCCATCCATGTAGGCTATGTTCATGCAGATAAAAACAAACGTTTAAATTCCCGAAACTCATTGCCTTTGTTAATAATAACTAAATAATGAATTGCCAACAATATAATAGTAGTATCTGCATATTTACTTTAATAATGACAACTGCAGATTGTTCGAAATTACAATTCCATTTTGCGATGTCATGTGACATACCCTGGTTACAAGTTTCCCCCTGCCATCCAGCTGTGCAACCGAGCATGCAATGTCCGTCAGTCGCAGAGCAGCTGTTGTTGCCGTTAAAACACATGCCACATGTTTCATTACAACCGTATCCGTATGCTCCTACCTTGCAACCTAGCAAAATCAATTTACAATATTGTATGATAGTCACAACTTTTTATTTACCTGGACTGAAAAGTTACTTGAACATTATACATTTTGATCCCAGTCTCCTATTTTCTTGCGAAACTATTTTTAAATTATAAACGTCCAATTACTTTGTTAAACGTGACTGTACAAAGTTAAAAAATTATTCCATATAGAATATTATTAATTTTTTGGGGGAGGGGATGCAAAAACCTACTTGATACTTTGTCATGAAAACAATTTTTAACTAAGCTTCTCAGTTCATTTTAGTAATTGCGATTTTCCTTCTGCAGAGATAACATGAAGTTGTTCCTCCTGTAGAGATACATCTTGGTCATACATTACAGATATTTTAATTTTTCCGATGAATTCTACTTTTTACTTTCTCATCCAAAAACCTGTAAACACCAGTATGCAGTTTGCCCGCATTTCAAGAAAATATAGGGAATATAACAAAAATCAGCGTTATTATCAATATAAAACATGCCTTATAATTTTCATTTAAATAAATGTTTAATGAGACAAAACTATTAAAGTTAGAACTCGTTTATAATAAATAATCATAAGTTAGGAAAATATGGATCATGGAACATATTCCAATCATAATACAGCTTTTACGTGTCTAATAAAAGTTCTGAAATGTATCACGGGAACAAGCTAATGTTTTACACGACTAAGATATGAGCTCATATTTCCTTAAATATAACTATCAAAGATTACAATTATGCTTACTTACATGAGAATTCCCATATAGACATAGCGTACCATTTTACGATATTTAATGAAATATTTTCACACAAACGAGACACCACTAACAAAACAAACGATTGTGCTCCATAAGAAATACTTCTGGGAAGAAATTAAAATTAAAAATAAGTAAATTTGTTTTAAAGTATAAGTGCTTGCGCAGATTGTATCGCGACATATTTAGTTAGCTTGTTCTTCTCCGCTACATAGCTTCACAGTAGTCGTATTGGCATAGTTCGTCTTATGTTAAGAAACAACTGTTTGTGATGGTCAAACACATGCCTCATATTTGGCAGCATCAGTAACCGTAAGTTCCTTTATCATATTCTAACAGAAGGATTTTTCACATCAGACAGTTGTCTCAAGTTCCATTATTCTTTCCACATTTTGAACAAAGATATAATCAAGCTTATAATAATATTCGAACAGAAAAGAAAATATAATCAGATTTTTGGTACATCTCTTCTGCAATTTTTTAATAGTGAAAACTGCCATTTACATTAATTTAAGATGTATTCGTTGTCAATAATGCCGGTAAGTTTCATTTTATTTCGTCACTTCGAGCAATCATGGTTAGTTCTCATCTTCATTCATGTATTAGATTGTTTTAGTTTGCCTTATCAAAAAAACGATATACTTCGTGTGGTTCATTTTAAATATAATTAAGTTAAACAATGACACCTTATATATGAATTTGTTGATTCATTAAGGCATCAAGTGGTCTTTTTAATGCTTCATTTACATAGAGCTTAATGGATCATTTAAATCGTCCTTGTTACCGTACCACTATAATTATTTAAAATACTGTGTGCATTGCTTACTATAATTCGATTTGTTCGCGTGTTCGCGTCCTCTTCCTACTATTCTATTACGAACAGTGACTTTCTTGGTACATTTTCTTATAAGAACAACTAATTGTGAATCCCTTTAAATATTTTCATCATCTAAGAATCACCATGATGTAACACCTTAAATCATCTTTTAGCTTGTAATTAAAACTTACAAAGAACTGTACACTAATCAATTTGGGGAGAAATATATTTTACAATAAAGACGAAAAACTGCTTCAAACTTTATATTGAACGTAGGTTCCCCATGTTATTTTGTTTAACTTTACTAGTATGCTGGAATCACCGGTAAAGAGAAGTATCTTAGGAAATTTGTATTTAAATAAGACATACCTTCTTTACACGTTTCGCCACTCCATCCTTTTGCACATCCCTCTGTACATTGCCCGGTGGTACCATTACAACTAACGTTGCCGTAGAGACAATTCCCACAAGTTTCATTGCATACATTGCCAAATGTTCCTTTCTGACACTCTAATAAAACGAGTTTGTATCAAAAGTATTTCTATGATGACATATATCGACTAATTTGTATCAATATGTGACGAAATGTTAATGAAAACTGCCTGTCCAATGAAATGGCAATATTGAGCTGATGTATTCTCCGGAAACAGGCTTTTACATTTCAGTTATAGCTGACATCATCTTGCTTTCTAGCATCATAATAAAAGACAACTGATACTGCATCGAGTTAAGTTTAAAGGAATATATATACATGTATAGGCAGAACGTTATTTGATTTGATATATACGTGAATATCATTAGTATTTATCTTGTAAAAAGTAAATACAAACTATATTCGGAGTTGATATTTGTTTGCGTTGAGAACCATAAAAGTTCCCCGGCTGCAGATTTAAACGCAGTATTGAGTCTTATTTTAAGATATTGGTGCCTTGGACGTTTTGCATCCTTTTGTAGCACCAAGCAAAGTAAAATAAAAACAATTTGCTGAGACCAAAACAACAACACATGTCCAATGGGGAATAAACGAAGTATGCAAAGTGAATACTGATATGTCGAAAATTGCCTTTTAATAAAAATCAATGATAAGTCAACATGTATTTTCTCCCATTTCCCACACACAATCATCACTACAGCATATGACACCAACATCAACAGCGAATATTACAGTCTGAGAAAGGAATGTCTTTCTTATTATTTTCTCTTATGGAATGTTGGCTACGTATGTTGTTTTTTGATAAATATTTTCCTCCATTATAGGATCATTCGCTTTCACAAAGGATAAATATAACATATGTATATAATGTCATCTTCCTGCCACTTCCAAATGCATATATAATTCAAAGAACAATTATGATGTATATCTTATAATGCCGTTGTCGTTGTATTGTTTTCTTTTGTTACGGTTGTTCCCATTTTACCCGATAAATATCTCTCCCGGAGTATCTATCTCACTCAGAGACACACTTACCAAATTTCACCTGAAGCGTATGATTAGGATTGTATAGCATTGTCAAGTTATTTTCAGTAGTGCTAGCAAGCATGGATTAGTTCCATTCAAATTCTTACTTTGTGAATTTACGGATATGTGTTGTCACTTTCGTATGTAAATCGTCCATCGACCGCGTATGTCAACATCTTTCATCATAACGAGACAAAATATAAGCAGACAAGCGCAAATATATTAACTGTATGTTTCAGAAAGTGTACGACCATTCGAAATTACATGTTACAAGTTAGAAGATATGTTACAGATATTGTCTGAAATTTCCTTGATAAAGTCTGATCAACATAAAAGAGATCTTACTAAATCTAATCATTCTTATCGTGAATAAAATAGCAGAGGTTTTGACAAAGGAATTTCGAACAAAACTTTTGAACTATGGAAGGATAGTCGATATTTATCAAGAATATGTAGTACACGGACCTTTAATTCTAAAGAAAATTTTGACTTATTTGCAAGCTGAGAAACTGACACGTTACATCGATTTACTTTCGAGGATGAGGCAATTTGCGACAAAATTTGAAAAACAAGTCAACAATAATCAATTTGAATCATTGCTTAAAACAGGTACTATGAAAGAGATGGTAAATAGTAATTCCTTCGATATATCGATGCATTAATGCTCTACATCCTGAGCCACCTTAATTTGAAGAAAAGCTGTTCGTTCAAATTAAGTGCGTTGTCTCCTCATAAAGACATAAGAGCGTTCAAAGTGAAGCGAAGAGTGATGTAAGCACAATTTTTGTGTTAGGAACATGTTTGGCCAGGCTTGTTTTAACATTGATCTACGTGGTCTACTGGAATGACTCACGTCAAGTGAAAATATTTATAAATAGGAGCTTTGAAAAACGATTAAAACCTTCATTCTCTTCTAGAATCCATTTGTTACGAAACCTTATAACCGTATTGAGATATAATTCGAGAGGAGTTATTTATTTACATTACGCATATAATTACTTAGAGCTAATTTAATCTGGATCATCGCATTACATTGGAATTATTGTGAATTCTTTCAGAGGCATTATGGATTGCATCAGTGTTTTGCATCCGGACAATACAAACTGTTGTAAATCATTAAACTATTCTTTAATATTGGACTTGTGATAGGACATCTAGGATTTTATTTTTTAAGGATTGCAGAGATATAAATAATTTGTTCATTTTACTTAAAATGTTGGTTGAGCTTATTTATGTTACTTAATTTAAGACCCAGAGCCGAAGCAGTACATTACAGAAATCAATATTTGGCAAACATTATACACCGAATCAGTACTTTCAATTCTTATGACTTTGGAGTTTCGCCTTTGAACTAAGGACGAAGTTTAAAAAAATGTAGCCTATATATACACCACTTGTATCTGATGTGATGGTGGAGTCAAGAAGTAACAGAAAGTGGTAATTGTTTTCTAGCTAATCAAAACCTACTTTCTGGCTTGCAAATAGTTTTACTTCTTCAAATATATTTCTGTTTGTATCATATCACATTACTGGGTCAAAACTACATGACTTTTTCTGCTTTTAATCTGAGAAAATAAAATGCTTAAATGTTGCAAGAAAATAAAATGCTTCAATGGTTAAAGCCTTCTATGTGAGAAAGTATACAATAACAATCTATATTACATCTACGTTGAATAAGTTACATTACAAGCGGAATACAAAGCATTCGATATATTGTCATTCCATTATCAATAAAGATATATATATATATATATATATATATATATATATATATATATATATATATATATATATATATATATATGACGATACACTTACGGCCATCGACTATAACCTCACATATAACCATAATGGCACGCATTTGTCGCACCACTGACACGAATCGGGCTAAAGAATCATTAACTCTAAATGTGTGTTGAGTGCTGACTGGCTTTACTTCTACTAATGGTTGATTCCCTGTCCATGACTCGGTAGTATTGCCGATGAATACCTTAAAACCGGAAAGTTGATCATCTAAAGTAGAAATAGTCATTTTTTAATAATTATTCATATGGGGTTTTTCTCAATGTATATAGTTACTTTAACACATAGAAATAAGCAAAGTTAACATGTGCAAATGTTTCGTTTAATGACATTTTTGTTACTGCGTATGTACATATATATAATATGGGTTTTTGAGACTGTGTAATTCTGAGTTACATGCATGCCCATAGATTCATTGTTTGTTATCTTGATTTATTATTTCAAAATATATTTATTGATATTACTCTAAATATGACAAATCAGGAAAGGTAAAACTACGAAACGCATGTCGATACCTTTTTCACGTTCGACTTAATTCAGGGCTTAATATTATTTTTCTAAAGCTTGGTTAAAAAAATCATTTAAATGAGAAAAGGTACACCGGCATTCTAAAAACGAAGGAAACTTACTTCCGTCAGTTCTTTCATAAACAGTGATGGTCCTTACAATAATCAAGAAGCCAATATCAACCTCCCAGGTTTGGTTGCCCAAATTACCATTTGTTGCACTACACGTCTCGGATTTTTCGGGGTTTCTTCCATCTGTATTACCATCTACAGCCTTATCAGCCGTCCAATAGAAAATGTAATTCAATGTCGACGACTGACTAGCAACTTTATTCAGGGCGAAATTCTTGAAACCTAAAACAAACAACGGAACTCATTATTTGCACAATTGAAGAAAATATGCATACATACATACATACATACATACATACATACATACATACATACATACATACATACATACATACATAAATACATACATACATACATACATACATACATACATACATACATACATACATACATACATACATACATACATACATACATACATACATACATACATACATACATACATACATACATACATACATACATACATACATACATACATACATTCTCTTAAAATACGTAATGGTAAAGAATAAACACATAAATGTTTTGTAACATTCAAAAACGATCTTTTCTCTCGAATGCAAAGTGTACAAAAATAAAATAAAGAAACCTACTATGCTGCGAATTAAATAAAAAAAAACATTTAATTTCAAACACAAGCCCTAATATTTAAGGTTTACAATAAACTTTTGTGATATACCGGAATAAATCTAGCGCTGGAGGTGAGGATGTGCCTCTGAAGGCCTTTGTCGTAGTGATGTGCTAACAGTAGTTCCCTCAATCACAAAAATATAATCCAAGATTATATCATTATTTAAATTTCATTATGAATCCAAGTCTCTATTTCAAAAAATGTTATTTGTGAGCACTTTGTATTATCGTAGAAGGGTCAATTGAATTAAATAGTTTGAATGAATTTATTCCGAACTAATGCAAACAGGGCACAGCAATAATACGACTGATTCTGCTTATATCTTAAAGCATGAATGACTAATTAAATTACTTTAATCTGAATTGTTCCCAATGTGTATAAGATAAAATACCTGTTAAAATTAGAAGGTATGTGTATTGCACATAAGGGTCTCTTTTATTTATATGTTCAAATTATTCGACATGACTTTGCTGAGGTCACCTTGCCCTGATTTGTATCCCTGTTTTGTTGTAGATTATATTTTCCTTTATGTTTTCCTTCAAATTATTCTACTGGTTGACTATCTCTATCCATTTCTTTATAAGTTAGTATCCTGTCTCCAGCTAAAATCTTGTTTTAGATTTAATTGGGTATTTTTCTCATTGATATTAACTGCTCGTGTATCGTCGTAAAAAATGATTTTGAACTATTGTATATAATAAACAATACACAATGGATCAGTTGGCATGCATACAATCATAAATGAACATTCAACATATAATAAGCTGACTGTCACTATTTTATTGTCAGTTAAAATACATGAGAGGTAGCTAAGTGAGATTATATTCACCTAACCAGTTGTCCCATGCTCAAAGCAAAGCTTTCATTTGGTCAACTAGAACAAAAACATCAGTTGGAACAAAGGGTTGTTGAAGGTAACTTCTCCTTAACACGAAATTAGCATCTTTTTCTGGTATATGGACAGCTATTATAAATGGTCACAAGATTATGAACATTTAGTAATGGTTGTCGCTTTTATTTGTTGACAACTAAATCTTTATTTCATTTGGCTCGATCCGTAGTACAAATATATGCATACTGATCATAATATGGTAATCAATTCATTTTGTGTGAGTGTCACGACATCGACAAGTACATTTTGGAAGAGAGTGCAAGTAGGAAGTGTCGAAATATAAAGTTATCATCATGCAATAAAGACATCTCTCTATACTCTTCAGCCATATAATAATAATAATAATAATAATAATAATAATAATAATAATAATAATAATATAGCGCCTAATCTTTAAAAGCTCTAAGCGCTTTACACCATCAATAATGATATGACTACACTACAGAACAACAAATGACAAAAACAATGAAATTTGAAAACATAAAAACATGCTGAAAATATGTAAGATACAAAACATGATTAGGTCGCTAAGTTTGTCCCTGAAGTCGAAACAGGTGAGTCTTGAGAGTACTCTTAAAAGGGACCACTGTGTCTTTGTGTCTAATTTCAATGGGCAATTCATTCCACGTCGCCGGGCCCTGGTATGCAAACGAACGTTGTCCATGTGACATTGTTTTCACTTTGGGAACAATGAGTATACGGTTATCAGAAGAAGAGCGTAAGGATCTAGCTGGTGTATACACATGGGTGAGGCTGGATAGGTATGTTGAATATACCATATACCATATACCATCATACAAACAATCGAATGTAATTTCATTAATTACAAATCAAGACGATATGTCAGCAACTATAACATTATGAAGTAGTGGTGTAATACACATACCCTCAAATTTTGTCAGAAAGTATTTATCCACGTGGGACAGCCTATCAATAAAGAACGGGGATTTAAAGAGTGAAATGTTTAAGTTGCAATGGATATATATATATATATATATATATATATATATATATATATATATATATATTCACATGTGTGATGTTATCTTACTCATAATCATGGCAATTATGAACATACAGAATTGATTTCAAGTGTTAGATCATGCCCCAGAACATTACATTCTTGTCCCCCTAACCTCACATTCACGTATCCGGGTTTAATACGGGAGGAAGAGGTCAGGGATAATACATATGTACATGTGAACTGATTGAATAATATCCCGAGTTTGATTGATAATTGCAATTAAACTTAGAGCTTGAGAGTGTTTCCTTATTATAATCTGAAGAGGGAGAGCTATAGTCTAACACAGCGGCCACATTAAGCGTTACAATTAGGCAGGTCATTCAATATATTAACCCTCTACACATAACTTTTGTGTGGATGTTTTCCCATGGCATTAAATTCTTTGTTTGCATTTAATGTATGCCCATTCGATCTTATCACATAAGTCATCGCATTAAAATTAATAAATAGGCTTTAATACGATACGTTTGTGTCTCAGCTTTATTCAGTGAAGAAAGTACATTATAAAAATAGTGGATTCCACTTATCGAAAATGTCGTCCAATCTAGGACAACGTACTGTAAATATTGATGGCACAGAACACTGAGTCAAGTGTGATTTCAGAGTGCATTTTTCTCATACTGTTTTGCCAACGAAATATTTCAAACCCTTCTTGACTTTGGTCAATACATGTTGAACCTTCATGATTATGTAGATGTCGTATTTGGTCACGGACTTAACCCAAATCAAAATACATAGACAATATCATGTCACTTGGGGGTGGCATCCAAAGAGATACAAACAAATTGTTCTAGTCTTTATATCTCATATATAATTTCCACTGCAAGAAATATATGCATGAATCTAATTAGATTACTAACGAATGTGCTGGGGAAAAAAACTACAACTAAAATAACTACTAATACTCCATTAACAGCCACTACTAACAATACTTAATATGATCGCATCTGTTGTATACAATATCTCTCCTTTTGCCCACCATAGATATCAGCCCTATTTTTATTTGACTCAGTAAGCAGCATTTTAATTCGCTTTTTTCACAAGAAATATAATAGATCATGGTTTGGACTCATGGTTGTATCAAGCATAGGTCGGGTGTCAGTGGGCATATTTCGTAAGACAGTGGGGGAGTGTATTTGGTAAATGTGCCGTTAAGAGTAAAGTGATGGCTGGGACGAGCACTAATACCAACTAACTCGTTTCTGAGCCCTACATTTATTATTTGATGTGGTAACGAGATCTAGGCTAGATATTGTATGGGTATATTTTGAAAATACGAATTAAACGTCCATATTGATCAAAATTGCAAAATTAAATTGGAATGCAGTAAAATATTCTGAGGATTTTTTAAACAACAATTAGGTATTGAAGTAGATGAAAACTAAAGCTCATCACTAGCTGTCTATTTTGAGAATACGCTTTTTATATGATACAATGGTGACGTCCATGGGAAATCAACATTGCACGATGCCAATCATAATACACAATTATGCACTATAATCAGGGATTGTTGTTTTCAAATATCCGTGGACTTACATAAATGATCCTGTAATAGTATACGGATTGTAGATGCAAATATTTTAACATGACTAACGATCAGTTATCGTTATAAACGTGGAGAGACCTCTACTGGTCCATGCAACGTTCCTTGAGCCTTTAAAATGAATTTACTTTACGGCTACGATCAATGGCTGAAATACTTTGATACATTCAAATATACTTAAAGCCTGTGTTGTAGCGATTAACAATTAGTTATATAACCACGTCATGATTCTCGTGCTGGACAATGATATAATGACTGAATACAATATCCTCGCTTCTTTGACATTATCGGTGGTACCTATACCATCCATGTATTATCAGAGAATGTATCAATGTTATGTGTTAAAAACTTATTCTGATCGAAATAAAATGCAAACAAATTCAGGGTGTCGAACGCAAAGGCAGTCGCACTGGTGCTGCCTTCTGTGAACATGGAAGTTTTTACATAACATGATCATTGACATAGACTTTATGAACATGTATTGATTGATAAGTTCTCTCTCTCTCTCTCTCTCTCTCTCTCTCTCTCTCTCTCTCTCTCTCTCTCTCTCTCTCTCTCTCTCTCTCTCTCTTAACATTTGGTTTTACCCGAGGGCTTGAACATTTAAGACAGAGCTTAACTTTAATCATTTAGAGTACAAGTGACAGCTACATTTCTTTGCACACGAAAACGACAATCATTGATTATATTTGCAATTATAACGTTAAATTTTCAGAACGTGGAGAGAATGGCTTCTGCGCTAGAGTTTAATCTCTGATGTGAAATAGCATAAGTGTGTGAATGCAATTTATGAACCAAATGTGTGCAAGACATACTTGTAATATATGTCAGTAAAACACATGCGAGCCATGATCTCATCCGCGAAATCTGAACTTATTTAATAGGTCCATAGGGGTATAGACAGTTCAATGGGAACAATTCATTTGGGTGCGTACATTCGTCGTTGTATATATATATATATATATATATATATATATATATATATATATATAAGTATCTACATTCTGATTTATGATCAAGCTGATAAATCCTTGAGAGTACATATTGGTCCAGAGATCATCGAGAATTACATGCATAAATGTATCACATGTTCTTGCCCCTATATATTATAGGGTGGGGATCTAGATCCTTTCCAAGATATTATCAGGTATTTAAATAACTGGGCGTGAGGTTTGACACCACGATTAACAAGAGTTGCACGTATACGTTTATATGTTCACACCTTGTGAGTGTACATATGATGTTATGTAATCCGCGTTTAGCTTGACCCTTCCTACCCTATTTTTTATTTTGGGACTTTTTGGTGTCTGTGGTGTATAATCAGCCTATCGAAAAGTGTGAATTCTCCGACATAGGTTTGTTTCTAACTAGAAGGCCGAGCAAACTTGCATGACATTTCATCGAGACACACCTGTATAAACTAGATATGAATATATTTTTTTCTCAGGAATGGTGACAATAACATTAGTTTTTCCTTTAATCCACTGACAGACGATATTAAAGAAAGTGGAGTTTTGATTAAATTTGACCTGGAACTATATATGATGAAGCAGTTTGCTATTCTCATCGTAACGAGGTCATATATTTTTAGAGCTGAATTGTTATCAAAGGATTTAGGTCAACCTATCGACTCTTGACTAAATTACGATAACAATACACATCATTGGTCAGTGATTTCTCCCTTAAAGAATTATGCTTGCTTCAACGAATTTCATATAGAGGTATGCTTTATGCCGACATGTGTATTAGCAGGAGAAGGGGCGAATCCGACAACTCGGCGGAGCGTCAATTTGGCTAACCAATGCTTTCTCGAAATCGAGAAAAAAAAAGACGCCAAAGTCATTATCGCCCCCCCCCCCTTTGCTGCTATGGGGTTACAAATCATAAATTTCTAAAGATATTATAATCCATATCACCGCCGCACCAAGTTTGCCAAATATTTCGTAGCGTATGCATGTCAACTCTGTTGAATATAGCAAGAATATAGCAGTTATCTCTGATCACTTTTAGTATTTGTGTGTATCGTTCAGTGACATATATCACGTCAGTGCTTTTATGCCTGCCTCTAGAAAATATCCTAGCGGGATTCTTTTGACTGTCTAACATGACATCATCATAGATGACCAAATTGTTAATACTTCCATCAATATCATCAATACTCGGTGCATCTTCGATATCGGTTATAAATTCAATAATACCCTCGCCGGTGATTTCTGCTGTCCTTTCGCTGTAATCCTTTAACACCTCTTAACATCGCTGTTCGTCTACACTCGGAACTACTTAATACAACTTATCCTGTTTCATTCATCTCATTATCAAATTAAGTAACAGTTGCGTCTTCCCACCTCCAGATGGTCCGATTATAATCATGCAAATATAATTTGGTAGCGCTGCATGATGCTTAACTGGTTATCGTGTTTTAGTCGCCGAAAAAGCAATTACGTTCATGCTATTATAAATAAATTATGGATCTATATTGTGTGAAATGTAAGAAGCGTACTAGCACAAACGACTTGACGACGATTACATCTTAAAATAAAAGATCAGCACTTTCTGGTAAGTGTGTACAATGTGGTACAAAACAATTTAGATTTCTTTCTATGAAATATGCAGATGATTTTAAAAGCAGGAGGAGGTGATATTGCAGCCAAATTAGTAAAACTCCCAGGAACACCATGGGGGAAGTATCCAGGAGAAAAACAACTTCCATGATATAGTTATTGTGGACCCGGGACCAGCCTCGATATCCGACTCAAAACCAACCCCGACCCGGTGAGTATCCAATAAACAACATTGATAAGGCGTGTCATGCTCATGATGTTGCTTATAAAAGTAGCAATCTGCAACAGAGACATATGGCAGATGTAAACTAATTCATGCGTTGAATTCTATCACTGATTAATCCTTCAAAGAACATTTGGCTTCATGGTTGATAAAATCGGCGATGAAAAGTAAATTAATGCTGGATGCTGGTAATTAATAACAACATGCAATCTATTTATTATTCTCCAAGAGGATACTGGAGGGGTAAAACAGCAATCAGTAAACTCGCTAGCGCTGCAAAGGTGAAAAATACCACTGCAGCGGTTTTGGTTATCCAAACAGGCGATATGGCAAATTTATCTACCACCACCTAAACAAATTAACTACTCGTATTTTGATGTCAGTGCACCTAATGAGGTGCATCAGACTGATATATTATTTCTGCCGCATGATGGTGTTTACATGTATGCGCTAACCGTAGTTGATGTTGCGAGTCGATACAAACAAGCTGAACCTCTAAAGACAAAATCATCAACTGAAGTTGCTTCTGCGTTTGAACGGATTTATCGACGAGGTCCTCTGCATTGGCCAAATCTATTACAAGTTGATCCTGGCAAGGAATTTCATAGTGCAGTGTTATCAACAATGAAGCATCATAATGTCACCATCAGACGAGGACATACTGCATTACATCGCGATCAGGCAATTGTTGAACGATTTAATCGGACACTTGCTGAGCGGTTATTTGGATAAAAATATGCGATAGAATTTATTCAACATAAACGATCCCGTGAATGGGTCAAGAGATTACCAGGCGTAATTACCGCGTTGAATAATGAGATTACTCGAACAATTAATATGAAACCTAACAACCCGATTAAAAAAATTATAAACCCGTAAAACCACAAAATTATTTTTTCAAAACAACCAATACTCGACAATGTCACTGTTAGGTATTTATATGAACCAGGAGAGCTCGAAGGTGGCACAAAATGAGCTACTGATCCTATTTCGAGTGTTACTGAACATAAAATATCTAACGTAACAAAATCTACGGGTAGACCGCCAGTCTATAGGTTGGATTCAACTGCTCCTCAGCGTGGGTTTACTCGTGAACAACTACAAGTGATACCCGAGGATACTCAATTACCACCGCGTGGTCTTAACAAGCACCTCTGCGTGTGTTGCACTCAAGCAAAGTCAGCATCACATTATCTCTGGTATGACCAATACTGCTATTTTTTCTGTCTACGGTAAATTGGCAAGGGTCTTTATCCGACCAACACCAACGCATTATACAATTGCAACTCGCGCAGTGATTATTCTGTTGTTGTTTCAGTGTGATTATAAATTCGGAATCAATGTCAAATTTTCTGTTATTTTTTTTTTGCCTGTTCTTTATAACCAGATCGCTGACAATATCACTTATTGTAGTTTCGTTATAGTCTAAAACAACTCTTCGAAGTTGATTTATTCTTCGTACTCTGGACACCGCAAGATAAACTAAATTCGACCACTTGATGCAATTATCTATGATTCAAACAATTGTATTGGATATAGTCAATCCTTGGGAAGAATGTATCGTCGCTGCGTATCCAAACATAACAACACGGATGAAGTCCTTTAGCCAATTCAAATGATACCACACGAGTGAATCCGGTGAGATCAAAATCAGGCAGTGGTCCATTAATCGCAACACGGGTCATCTCATGTGTGGGATGTCCAAATCTTTTGAAGTACTCAGAACACTTTCCGTACCCGAGAAAACTCCATGGATAACACGCAATCATATCAACCGAAATAATACTTTCAGGGTCGTATTTTGTATTCCATAATCCACCATGGTTATATTCCACGCAGCTTGATTCGATATCTGAGAGAAATTCTGAGCGTGTTGTTTTCCATAGATTTCTCGTTCTCGTGAAATGAGCTGCAACTGACGGAATTGTAAAAGAGTTTGTTAATAATTGTTCGTCGTAATCCGTTGATAAATTACTAGCTAGTTTTTATCTCGTTGTGGAGGGCTTCAGTACGGTATATTTCGCCATTGGGTCTTACAAATTGATCGAATTTACCCTCTTCGTTTTCAAAACTGTGAAGTAATCACACTGACACAGGATCGTTTTTACTTAACTCGTACATAAAATCAAATAAAATTCCCGTGTAATATTTTATGGTTCTATCCCGCGGAAATATTGTTACCGCAGGTGTCCATGCATGTTCGTTATGGTCAATAGTTTTAATTGGAGCTCCATTTGATTTATATTTTGATTCGTGTAATACCTCTCCTGTTATCGCCATTACGGTTATTCAGAATCTTAATGATGTTTCTAATTTGGCTATATCTTAAATTGTTGCTCCGCTCTCCTTTACTGTTAATCCCCATTCGTTTATTTTGTTGTCTCTTAGATCCGTCAATTTGTTTCCACGTAACACATTCGTGAAGTGTTCTATTTTTTGTTTTGCTGCACAATTTATTCTCCTTGACAATTTCGTTGGTTTTAGTTTTTCAATACTCGGTTTATCATTTATCGGATAGATTCCATAAACAACCGTGGTTACAAGATTGGATCTCTCGTAATATGGTTTGTCAATTCCAGTCAGAATTCCTGGTTTGGAATCCTGACTCACAGTGACGTTTCTCTTATTTTTCAGGATGGGGTCAAATTTGTCGTGTGTAATCCAATTCCCCCCATTTCTGAGCCGATAATAAATTTCGTTCTAAAAAAATACTTTTTCTTGTCAAGATGTGAGATTATCACTGCTGCTCTTTCGTCGTTCATGGTAGCATCAACACTACCATCAATTCGAAATATCGACCAACAGTGAGATGATCCATCATGCTTGAATTCATTAAAACCATCATGGATTTTACCCAACATGCTTCTATCGTTTATCAGACTCTTTGGTATATCAGTGGAGACTCTATCGAGATTGAATTCAACATTTTCCCAAGGCGTAATTTTCTATAATCTTTCGAACTCCTCCATATTATAATTAAAACAATTATTTCAATTAAGAATGTATAATATAATGAATCATTGCAAATGGCTTATGATGGGATCAGTAACCGCTTGTAACGAATCATGGAGAAATGAATTCTCTGGATATCATTTGCAAAGTGTTCGTCGTGGAAGCTTAGGTCCGAGAACTTGTATCCGATGTAGGGTAGGTGTGGGAGGAAAATCGCAGTTGTGTCTCAATTGTGGTGGTAAGCGATACAGAGAGTTAAAGCGCTATTATGGTAAATGAATCATAGATTCCGTTTAAAACTCCATCAATGTTTTCATTAAAAACTCCATCAAAGATTCCGCCAATGACTCTGACTCCGTCCCTGACAAAATCATAAGAACATTTTAAGACTATATTGATAGATTTTCAAGTATAATTAAACCAATAATAAATTAGACAAATAGTATTTAGTATATAAATGAACCAAGAATTTCGACCACATCCCGTGGTTACCAATTATGAAGCATCTCGTGACGGCATTGTCAGACACCGAAGACTTAAGAAACCAGTAGGTGGGACAATCGTATGGGATATTTGCTGTTTAATGCTGGAAGGAAATCGTATCATAATCACAGAATAATATATGAGTGTCACAATGGATTGATCGAAGATGGTCTTGTTATTGATCATATTGATTCCAATCCTAAAAACTATTCTTTAGATAATCTGCAGGCTATCTCACAAAGTGAAAACATTACACGAGGAGGCACTGGGAAACAAGAGAAAATGCGAAATCCATAAAATCATTTAATACAGAAAATAACGAGAAAAGAGTATATCAATCAATGAATGAAGCCAGTAGGTATTTCGATATTTGTAGAGCCTTAGTACGATATGTTGCAAAAGGAATTTATCGGTCAGCGATTTCAAAGCGAACCGGACATATAATTCACTTTACATTTGTCTGAATTCTATCTTGTTCCATATGTATATATCATTAAGGGGAATAACCCGTGCGGGCATGTGTACCGTTTATGAAAGATGACTGAATGGCTTTTTATGTTGTTTAACTGCCACGAATCTCAATGGAAATAATTAAGTATTTGTTTTATGAGAAAACGAATCAAATAAGTGGTATTACAACAACTGAATTCTTTTCTTTATGTTTTTTTTCTTCAAGTAATCGGTTTTCTTTAAATGCTGTCAAGAATCATAATTAGGTACACGAAAGAATAAAAATCGCACACCTCTGTCATTGGTTGTTATGTATTAGTTAACTTATATACCATGCTATCTCCTATAGTGTTGGGGCTTTAAGCCATTCCAAACTCAAAATGAAACAACCATATATCACACACCGTCACCCGCTGTGTGAATGACTTTTACATTCAAACCGGGTTGATTTTGTGGGGTTTATGATTGGTTTCAGTTTGAATATAGAATCGCCCCGTAATACCATCATACCATTGTCATCCTATAATCGATTGTTATATTTCATGTATCATTCATTGTAAATACCATAACCTTGTCATTGTATATATCTGTGCCTTACAAACTCGCCATAACACTCGAATTTGGAGTTGAAAAGGCTGTGATCAAACATGTATATATGTATATATGTCTGCCTTACAAACTCGCCATAACACTCGAAATGGGAGTTGAAAAAGGCTGTGATCAAATATGTATATACATCTATATGTAAATGTGACGTCCATTTACGAAATATACCTTCTTGGTGTTCTAATCCGCTATTTGGCGAATTAGATCTCCTCTTGGAGACTATGTTTCTTAGTACCCCTGGGCCCGGTCAGATGTGAATAGCACCTGAGGGGTTCCAAATGAGGACGTGTTGTCTTATATATGTAACCTTTGGGTCTCTCCGAAGTGAATAACACCTGAGGGGTTCCGAATGGGGTTTTTCAGATATATCTCTAGGCGCAATAAGATGTGAATAAACCTTATTGCGAAGGAAGTTCATCATCATATATAACTTGCATAATAGTTCTAGGCGTAATAAAATGTGAATATACCTTATTTCCAATGGAGTTCATCATCATATACAACTTGCATAATACCACTAGGCGCAATAAGATGTGAATACACCTTATTGCGAACGGAGTTCATACAAAAAAGGGTCAAAATTGACCCCCAATTTTTTGTTTCTGAAAATAAAATATATTAGTAATATAATATATTATATAAATGAATTCTGAAAATATCAATGATATTATAACCAAAAGTTTTAAATTTGAAAATTCAAGGAATTAAATTGTCAGATAAATTAAATTGTGATCAGATTTTTTCTGATTTTAAAGATATTGAAGATAATGCTCGAAGTAATAAATACGTGCTGCCAAAATCGTACTCTTTTATCAAGCGAATTCAACACGCGATTTAAGACTCATTCGCATATGAAAATGACATAAACAAATTTGTCCCGTTATTCACTGTTGTCGAAAAAATAAGAAAAGAATTGGGGCAGCAATATGAAATCAAACGCGCAATTAATTCGAAGATCAAAACAATAAAACCGATTATCCGACAAACTGAGAATTCTCCTTTGATCGCCTCCATGGATTGACGTGTATAATACCCATACCTGTCTATTGTATACTTGCAAACAAGTATCCACTTACTCAACTAGAACAAAATTCTATAGACAATTTTTTTGCACGGTAATTTAATCAATGGTGACTTTGTCAATGGTTTGTCACTATGCGGAAGTAATGCAGTGATTTGGGGTGGGTGAAGCAATCTACAGATTTTTCACTTACAAATTAGATCGTATATTATATTTATAATGGTGGCTGAAGCCCTAACAACTAAATTATCACGCAAACGATTATCTTCGATTAAGAAGTTTATTCCAGTTCGTTATTCCGTTTGAAATATGCTCCAAACGAGACAAGACCTTCAAACGGAATTTACGACAGGCACGGAACAGCTATTCAAACCAGTAACCACTGCTACTAAAGATACTTTACCAATACTTGAAAAAATAGCAAAGGAAACTGAATAAACATCAACGTTGTTACCAAAACCCCTCCTGCTCCAAACAAAACCAATGAAAAAATATTAGAGGACTTACGTGCGAGATTTAATGAGGAGGGGTTAGCAGCAATTGATAAGACTGATAAAGCGGAAATTCCTGCACTTGTTGTTGCGACTTATGAAAACATGAAAAATGTTTAAAACAGATCAACACGGGTATATTAAAAGTATGAATCATTGGGCTGATGTGATTTACAAAATCAAAACTAACACAAGTCGAATTGATAAAGGCAATACATCATGCACTGGATATCTCAATGCGGTGAGTATAGTGAATGATCAATATGAAGAATTAAAACCACAAAACTGCAAAGATTACAAAGAAAAAGACAACAGCCTTCACAGAAAATATCTTTCTCACCTCAACGACAACTACCACCTGACGATGATGATAAGCAATCATTATTTATGCCATCTGATCAAGATGAATCTAATGATGATACACAGGGTGCAACTGGTTATAACAGTGGAGACGGTTTTTCTCAGAGTGTAACCCAAAAAAGAGTTTCAGGTAGTGGTCTAGTTCGTTCTTCTATTAATATTCTTTCGGATACATCATGATTAGAAGTTCTCGTAGGAGGGAAACGAGCCGGAAATAACTTACCGGAAGTAATTAATGAGATAGCTGATATCTGCAGACGACTGTTTGAGGGTGGTATCATGGATATTGATGTATACCGAGAGTTTATTGATGAGCTAGCCGAAAATCCTACGGATTTTTACTGTTACTATAGTGATTAAATCACCACCTTAGATAAATAACATTTAAATAAGATGATCAAACCCTACAACCACAGAAAACCAACTATGGTCTATGTAGTAAACTCGCGATTGCCTATTTCTAGAGCGTACTATGGAGATGGTCTCGGCAATACCATTGCAGGGTTATTTACAAGAATGGCTCCCAAAATAGCACCAATCGCAAAACAATTATGAATGAAAGCCATTGATGTTATTCGTGATAAGGGTATTAGCGCTATTGGTGATGTTGCCGGGAGGGCATTTTCCGCGGCTAAACAAAAACTAGTAGCGTTAGTTTGGCGGCGAAGGAAATTATGCCTGCAAGTATTAGCAAAATAATAAACAATGCGTTGGAGCAGAGTACAGCATCACGGATAAATGATGGATATGACACTCAGGGAAATTTTACTGCAAATATCATAGCGGGAAGAGGTTTTAAATCGCGAGCGAGATCACGATTCAGATCAAGAAATATATAATAATATGTTCAAATCGGCTCATGACACAGCGTTCGATTTAGATACCCCAATGCCCAAGAATGATTCAGTACTTAATTATCAGTATTTTTCCAATAATGCAGTACAACCAAATAGTCGAACAAGAATCGAACTTCAAGTACAGGATACCAGCAAATTCTTTCTACCCTCTGAAGCGTTTATCGAAATAGAAGGAGAAATTGTAACAACTGCTGATACTCCTGCTGTACCAGCACCATATCCACTTGGTACCAAAGTCGGTTTTGTCAATAATGGTATTATGGCGCTATTTAACAGCGCTAGATACATGATTGATAACAGAGAAATCGAGTCTATAGAACATGATGTTGATGTTGCCACAACAATAGTGGGGTTAGCGAGATACTCCGATGATTATACAAGATCGGCAGGTCAAGCTATGATGTTTGCTAAAGATATTAATGATCGCGCTGGGCCGACTCCATATATTATAAGACAACCAAAGAATCGTGCTGTTCCTCCTGTTGATGTAGCTAATATCGAAGATATGATCATAAATGATGATCCTAATTACAACCTAGGATTTGCAACACGTATATCAATGTTGGAAGGAGATCGTAGATTATTCTCATGCGCGATTCCATTACATCATATATTTGGATTCTGCAGAAATGTTAGAAAAGGTATCTATGGAGCGAAGCATACAGTAGCACGCGTGCGAACGGGTGATGATAATGATGCAAATTTGAAGGATTCCAGCAGATCCTGCAAATCCGGATAATGACCGTGGCAAGGTGAATATGACAAATTTAACACTGCGGATGCCAGTAATGACTCCATCAATCACCGTAGAGCAAAAAATACTATCATTTATGAGTACAGGAAACAAATCATTACTAAGCTGGCTAACAGTGACCACAGATTATACCATGGATTCTACTATTGATGGTACACTTACATGGCACCTGGCATCAAAACAAGGTGTTTCAGCTCCGCAATATATATTTATTGCGTTACAGGATAAGGCGCGATTGGGTTCACAAACACGCAGCATTTGCTATTTGATCCAATTGGGTGTAATCAAGTTTCGTTGAAGAGAAACGGTCAGCAGGAACCAACCGACGATATAAAACTTGATTACGGAACCAACCAAATAGCACGCGTGTATCATAATTTGTTGTCATTTATGGGACGCGATAATAATGTGGATACTGGTCTGCAAATATCACAGCTGGATTTTAGAAAACTATATCCCATCTATTACTTCTCGCTGGAACATCTTGACTAAACCAGACAATCCGTCGTTGAAATATACTTTCGAGCTCGTGTAACCCGTTCGGTTACAGGTGGTGTTGTCACTATCCCCCAATACAGAACAGTTGTTGTAATTCTCAGCGACAAATCAATGCTACTCGAAGGTGTTGGTGGACGAATGAAAGTAGTTGACGCACCAGTGGAAAATATGTAATATGTAGCAATTAGATCAATGTGTTATTAATATAATGTCGTACAGTGTTGTTAGTGTTACGTTGACTCTTGGTCAACTCAAGAAATTGCATTCGGAATCAGCTAAAAAGAAAGTGGAACCACGATATCGCTGAAGCGCAATCAGATGTCTGGTGGTCAGAATAAACTATTATTGACAACTCGTCAGATAAAACACTTCAATGATGCCATCAAAGACAAAAAGGGTGTTCAGATAACTCTCTCTGCGGCTGCGATTAAGAACATGATAAAATCAGGTGGTATATTACCGTTGTTAGCTGCGATTCCAGCATTAATTTCAGCAGCGGCCCCAGTGGTAGAAAAAGCCGCCGCTCTAGGAGTCGTTGGTACAGCGGCATGGATGGCACTAAAGAAAGCTACCGGAAAGGGATATAAAAAAAGAAACGACCAAGAAAGGGTCTAAGATTACCAGGAACTCCGTATTCATGGTACAGCGGAAAAGGCCTGAGATTAGGAACAGTTGATTAACAATAGTTCCCATGTCAAATTTTGATTTACTCGATGCTGCTAAAAAAAACTAGCGATAAAAAACTTTAGAGGTGTCTTTATGAGAGATCAATTACCACAACAACCAAACAGCGTTGAAACCGGTATTATTAATCTCGATAACAGCAGCGGACCTGGAACTCACTGGGTTGCATGCGTGATTGATCCGCGTGCAAATGTTTATTTCGATTCATATAGGTTAGCGCCGCCTAAAGAATTTACGCGTTATATAAACCACTTAAAAACTCCTATCTTGTATTCTACGCTACCAACACAGAAAATGAATGACCCAACAATATGCGGCATAGAAGTATTGAATGTCCTCAACGCTATCTCATCATCGAGATAACCACCACATAAAACCGTACACGAATATACGAGCAATCGCTTTTTAGAGAGAAATTCTATAAAATAACATGATTGATATTTGGGGGAGATCTTTATCAAGCCTGAAAAAAAACACCGCGGAAATATCTGCACCGGTGAGGTAAAACAAATAATCAAAGATGAAATAGCTGAGATGTTGAACTTAGCAAGTCTTGATCCCAATCAAATAGTTGTATTTCAAGATCATCAGGGTAAATTGAAAACGAGTAATGTTTCCCTTGATGATATTTTAGTTGAACGACGCGACGAAGTAGAAGATACTATTGCGTTGTTTACTGATCAGAGTAAACTCAAACCAGGTGTACTTGTTTCGACGCTCACGGATAAATTAGCAACGCTCGGTGATAATTATTCATAAACGATATAATTATTAAAAAAACTACGCGATGAATATGACGACCATATAACTAAATTTAATCGGTTTTCTGAATCACAAAGAAGTATAATTGACAATATTGACAAACCCATATTAAATTTCTTTGGAAATCCACTGGTCACCACACCGAAGCTAACTGAGATAAAAACAGCTGTGTTAGAATTAATAACACTACAATCTAGGTATGCAGATCATGTCGAGAAATTTTCATCTTTTCGTACAAATCTTATTGAGAAATTATTTGTCACCACATTGGATAAACTCGATATAAAACTCCCGGATATTAGAAAATCCATCGATGATCTTAAAGCAACCAGCAATGAAATATCCGCGATTAATCAGTGAATAGAAGCTATCAACGCTGATATTAAAAATACCAGCGATGTCATCAGAGATGATCTGCCGAGGATGATACAAGTAATTGAAAAAGTAAAATTTCCTCATGAGAAAAATATAAACTCGGTATATACAATCCAACACGGATCAATTGCGTGGACACCTACAAACAACAAATTAGATATCACCGCGACCGTCAAGGGTATTTATCGAATAACACTATTATCAACGACGCAATTTAATATTTAATCAACGAGTTCATCTGGGGTCAACAATATGATATCAACGATCATCGACAAGGAAACAATTGAATAATTCACAATAGCATCCACTGATAATAATTTGGCTAAGGTTTCAGTAACATGGTATGTGGAATTTGTAGCAGATTTAAGTAGACAACTAAACTGAATTCTGTTGTAATAAATAAAATGTCATCATTGGCAACGTCACAGCAATATCGCTATGATGAGGTCAGAGAATTTCAAACTAAACTCAAAACACTCACTCAGGAGTATCAAGTAAAAAAAAATATGGACAAAGAATCACCGCAGTTGATATTACCGTGTACTAGATATCAGGTGTAATCACCGGAGCTGGTATTATACTCTCCGATAACTGTTCCAATTTGCATATTAGCGGCGACAACAATCGCGGAAATTATTTCTATTATAACAACAAAAAAGATATCATCATGCAGCCAGCGTAAACTACAAGACTACGTAGTTAAATTCCATCTTGTGTCCACCGCATACTCCCAATTATCCTCGATGATATCGTCGTCACTCGATGACACATTAATATCCGATAGTGAGTTCTCAGCGATGGTACGTGTTTATGATTCCGCGAAGTCAAAATTAGAAAAACAACACGAATATAATAACAATGGCGACATCGCTAGAACAACTTCAACGAATAGCAGAAAATACCACACCGGTGAAAACCAGCATGATATCAATAACATCAAACAATCCTGAATTCAGTGCGAATTTACCCACTGCGATTCCGGTGAAGGAGATAGTACTAGCAAAATTACGAGTGTATCACAGTTGGCCTAATATTAGATCAAAATCATTCGGTGGTCAACAACCGAATAATTCCCTGGTGTTTGCGAGTAAGAATAAACCCGATAGTACTCCTGACTGGAACGTTGTTTTGTTACCATCTGGGTCCTACCAAATTGAACAAATCAATAACGAATTACAACGCAGAATAAAATCCAATACTGAAAAAGAATCGAAAATCGATATAACAGTTCACGAGCCGACGTTATCATCCGCGATTGAGATACCTCACCCAGTTATGTCGTAGATATATATCAGTGTTCAATAACAACCGTGTTAGGATGGCCTGAAAATCCACCTCAGGCACCTTCTTATCAAAACTTACCCGAACCTGAAAAATCTGATTTTACTTCTGATAAACAATCATATCCCGATGAAACATAGCGGATATAACTATATAATTAAGACTCATATAGATAAAATAAAAAAGTGGAGGGAGAAAAAATCGAAATCAGTTTTAAAACGAAGAACTAAGTGTATGTGTGTTGTTGAATAAATTTTCTACATTATATGCTGCATTCGTCTCGCTTGTATAATAATAATAATAATAATAATAATAATAATAATAATAATAATAATAATAATAATAATGAGGACTTTGTATAGCGCCTAATCTTTAAAAGCTCTACGCGCTTTACACCATCAATAATGATATGACTATACAACAGAACAACAAATGACAAAAACAATGAAATTGGAAAACATAAAAACATGCTGAAAACATATAAGATACAAAACATGATTAGGTCGCTAAGGTTGTCCCTGCAGTCGAAACAGGTGAGACTTGAGAGCACTCTTAAAAGGGACCACTGTGTCTTTGTGTCTAATTTCAATGGGCAATTCGTTCCACGTCGCCGGGCACTGGTATGCAAACGAACGTTGTCCATATGACTTTGTTTTCACCTTGGTAACAATGAGTATACGATTATCAGAAGAAGAGCCTAAGGATCTAACTGGTGTATACACATGGGTGAGGTTGGATAGGTATGTTGGACTGGAGTCTGTCATTGAAATATAACACAGAGAATAAATTTTATGTTTGATTCTTTATCGAATTGATAGCCAGTGTAGGGTACAGAGCAGTGGTGAGGTGTGCTCTGATCGAGGTACTCTAAAGATGATCCGTGCAGCTGTGTTTTGAACTTTTTGAAGTTTCTGGAGTAAATATTGTGATGAACCAGACAAAATTTAGTTACAATAGTCCAGTCTTGAAAGAACTAATGAATACACAAGTGTTTTTGTGGCATCAACTGAAAGATATTCACGAATGGAACTGATGCGTCTCAATTCAAAATATGCAGCCCTGCAGATGTTCATGACCTGTTGGGACAATGTGAGAGTACTGTCTAGAGTAACGCCTAGATTCCGTACTGACTGTGAGAATTTAATGTTGGTGTTGCTGATATTTATTCTCTGAGGTAAAGTATGTGAATCAGAAAGTCTTTTTGTTGTGATCAGAATAGCCTCAGTTTTATCATCATTCATCTGCAGCTTGTTACATGTCATCCATGATTTCACATCCGAAATGCACTGCTCTATTCCATTTATGGTAGCATCAACTTTAGTTGGGTGGATAGACTTATATATTTGGGTGTCATCAGCGTACAATTGGTGCGACACTGGTTGATGATCTATGACACTTGAGAGCGGCTGAGTGAACAGAATGAAGAGAACAGGTCCAAGAACAGATCCCTGTGGAACACCACAACATACGTCAACTGGGCTGGAGTATATTCCATTTGCAGAGCAGCAGAGAGTGTGAACAGACCACACTTTTCCGACAAAAAATTGATTGAATCCTTAAAACGAAAAATTGAGCCTTCCTACGAAATCTCATATTTTAACCCCAAAAAAAATAATTCTCCATTTAGCAAACGGAGACTTTACGATTTTTCAATCAATTTTGGTCGCAATGATGTGGTCATCACACACTCTCTGCTGCTGCAAGTTAACAAAAATAATAAAAGATTTCAACCAAATATTTGATCGAATCCGATACGATATCGTGTCCGAGGATCATGTAAATTTATTGTTATAAATCCGTGCGGAGTCGACTGAGCGTTACTAAAGAAATTTTTAAATTGATTGAAGTCCATATCAGAGCACCATGTCTGCCAAATATTTCGTAGCGTATGTGTATCAACGCCGTTAAACACAGCAAGAATATTACAGTTATCTCTGATCACTTTTGGAATCTGAGTGTAGCGCATATATCACGTCAGTGTTTTTATGCCTGCCTCTGGAAAAGATCCTAGCTGGATTTTTTTGATTGTCTAACATCACATCGTCGTATACGACTAAATTGTTAATGTTCCCATCAAGGTTATCCACGGATGGTGCCTCGTCAATATCAGTTATAAAATCAACGACGGTCTCACCGGCAATCTCTGAAGCGTTTTCATTAAAATCTTTTAGCACTTCATAGCATCGTTGATCATCTACGCTAGGAGCAACTAAATACAACTTATCCCACTTCATCCATCTCATTATTAAATTGAGCAACAATTGCGTCTTGCCGGATCCAGATGGCCCGATTATAATTGCGCGGATAGAGTTTGGTAGCGCTGCATGATGCTTAACTGATTCTTTTGTTTTAGTCGCTGAAAAATCAATTATATCCATATCTCTATACATAAATTATGGATCTATATTGTGTGAAGTGTAAAACGCGTACTAGCACAAATGATGTGACAAAGATTACAACTAAAAATAACAGATCAGCACTTACTGGTAAATGTGCAACATGTGGTACAAAAAAATTTAGATTTGTCTCTATGAAATCCGGAGATGTTTTTAAAAAAAAACGAGGAGGTGATATTGCAGCCAAATTTGCAAAACTCCCTGGAACCCCATGGGCAAAGTATCCAGGAGAAAAGCACCTTCCAGGATATAGCTACTGTGGCCCCGGAACACGATTAGATATCAGACTTGATGATCAAAATCAACCCAGATCCGGCGAGTATCCGATAAACGCTATTCATAAGGCGTGTCATGCTCATGATGTCGCATATAAAAGCAGCAATTTGCAACACAGGCATCTCGCGGATGTGAAATTAATTCATGCGTTAAATGCTATTCCTGATAAATCTTTCAAAGAAAAGTTGGCTTCATGGTTGGTAAAATCAGCTATGAAAGGCAAAGTGATGTTAGGTGCCGGTAATTAATAATAACATGGAATCTATTTATTATTCTCCAAAAGGATACTGGCGGGGTAAAGCAGCAATCAATAAACTCGCTAGCGCTGCAAAAGTGAAAAAAACCACTGCGGCTAATTGGTTATCCAAACAGGCTATATGGCAAATTTATCTACCGCGCCCTAAACAAATCAATTTCTCGCATTTTGATGTTACCGGACCCAATGAAGTTCATCAAGCTGATTTATTGTTTTTACCACATGACAACGGTTACAAATACGCGCTAACCGTAGTTGACGTTGCGAGTCGATACAAACAAGCAGAACCGCTAAAAACAAAATCATCACCTGAAGTTGCTTCTGCATTTGAAAAGATTTATCGACGAGGCCCACTACGCTGGCCAAATCTGTTACAAGTTGATCCTGGCAAGGAATTTCAAGGCCCTGTTTTATCAGCGATGAAACATCATAATGTCACCATCAGACGAGGGCATACTGCGCTACATCGCGATCAGGCAATTGTTGAACGATTTAATCGGACTCTTGCTGAACGGTTATTTGGATATCAATACGCGAAGGAGTTTATTCAGGATAAAAGATCCCGTGAATGGGTTAAGAGATTACCAGCTGTGATTACCGCGCTCAATAACGAGATTACTCGAACAATTAACATGAAACCTGTCAACGCAATTAAGAAAGCGTCTATACCAAAAATGGAAATCCAAGGAATTTCACAAAAAGATTTCAAAGAACCAATTCTTGGTAGTAATGTCACTGTTATGTATTTATACGAACCAGGAGAGCTTGAGGGTGGTAAAAAAGGAGCTACCGATCCTATTTGGAGCGTCACTACGCATAAGATATCCGGTATAACACGATCTACTGGTAGACCTCCAATCTATAAACTGGATTCAACTGCTCCTCAGCGAGGATTTACTCGACAACAACTACAGGTAATTCCCGAGGATACTCAATTATCAAAATCTTTACGATTTACAAGTTTTCCCTGTTTCGTTAAATCCGTTACAATAAAATCGTATTCAGCGATGTCTATGATCAACCGCGAAGAATATTTTGCATTGTCGTATCTTCCACTCTGGGTAAATTTACCGATTATTCTTCGTCCAAGATCTTTTGCTTGTTCTTTGTTAATTTGAAATAACTCCTTAGACCAATTCATGATTTGTTCTTCATTGAAATCTGGAAACTGTTTTCGCTGTTCGCTAATTATACGATCTAGATCGGCTTGTGGTAGCCAAACTTCTTTCTGAGCTCGATAGCATATAATAGCTTCGGAAACAATCAACGATATTAGCATACCACAATCAATCATATATCGTAGTAACACTATTGGCATCCAGGCCTTTTCAGATATATGTCTACCAAGCCAAAGATAACTACACGGATGTAACCCTGTAGCGAATTCGAATGATATCACACGAGCGAATCCAGTTAAATCAAAATCAGGCAATGGACCGTTAATCGCAACACGAGTCATTTCATGCGTGGGGTGTCCAAATCGTTTAAAATAGTTACTACATTCTCCATACCCGAGAAAACTTCCAGGATAACACGCGGATATATCAATTGAAATCATACCGCCACGATGGTATTTTGTATTCCACAGTCCTCCATGACCAAATTTCGACGCAACTCAATTTAACGTCCTCGAGAAAATCACTTCGTGTTGGACGCCATGAGTTTTTTTCTCTTGCGAAGTGAGCTACCACTGATGGAATAGTAAAACTATCCGTTAATAGTTTTTCATGGGAACTCTCCGGTGAAAAATCACTAGCGATTTTTCTCATTCTGTTATCTAATTCTTCAACGCGATATAATTCACCATTTGGTCTTACAAATTGATCAAATCCTATTTCGGAATCTTCATCACTTCTAAGTAACCACACTGACACAGGATCATCTTTACACAACGCATGAATAGCATCAAATAATTTCTCTTCATAGAAAACATCCCCGACGAACTCCTTAGGGATATATCTCACGGTTCGTTCTCGTGGAAATATTGTTACTGCAGCCGTCCACGCGTGTTCGTTATGATCAATAATTTTAATTGGAGCTCCTCGCGATTGATATTTCGGTTCGTATAATACTTCTCCGGTTATTGTCGTTACTGATATTGGGAATTTTAATGATGCTTCTAATTTAGCTATATCAGAAATCTTTGCACCGTGCTGTTTCACTGTCAGTTCCCATTCGGTTATTTTCCTACGTCGCAGATCAGTTAGTTTATTTCCTGGGATGCATTTGTGAAGTGTTCCATTACCCGTGTTGCTACACAATTCAGTGAACTAGAATATTTCATAGGAGCTAGCAGCAGAGTGTGTGAACAGACCAACTTTTTTAGGCGTCAATTTAGCAAACTGAGGCTTCTCCCCAAATTGCTTATATAGGCCTCAATTTAGTAAACTGAGGCTTCCTTGAAAAATACTTAATTAATTTTTTTAATAATTTGAGCAAAAAAATATTAAAAAAAATTTAAAAAAGACGCCATTGTTGTTGGCGTTCACCCTCGTTGCTGCTATACGTTAACTAAATATTTGATCAAGTCCGACTCGATATCGTGTCCGAGGATCTGATAAATTTATCGTGATAAATCCGTGAGGGGTAGCTCTTGCGCCGTTAAAGAAATTTCTAAATTTATTAAAATCCATATCACCGTCACACCAGTAATTAAAAATGTTTTGTAATGTGTATTTTCCAGTACCGTTAAATACGCATACTAAATTGCAATTTTCTCTTATTACACTTGGAATCTGTGCGTATTTTTGAGTGACATATATCACATCTGTGTTTTTATGTCTGCCTCTGGAAAATATCATTGCTGGATTTTTTTGTTTCTCCAACATGATATCATCATATACGACTAAATTGTTAATACTTCCATCAATATCATCAATGCTAGGTGCCTCTTCGATATCGGTTATAAACTCAATGATATCATCGCCGTTAATTTCTCGCGCGGCTTCGTTAAAATCCTTTAACACTTCATAACATCGCTGATCATCTACACTCGGAGCAATCATATACAACTTATCCCACTTCATCCATCTCGTTATCAAATTAAGTAGCAATTGTGTTTTACCACTTCCAGATGGTCCGATGATAATCGCGCGAATAGAGTTTGGTAACATTGCATGGTGTTTAATAGGTTCCCGTCGTCTCGTAGCTGAATAATCAATTACATTCATGCCGTTATATATAAATTATGGATCTATATTGTGTGAAATGTAGGACGCGTACTGGCACAAATGACTTGACGACGATTACAACGAAAAATAATCGATCAGCGCTTTCTGGTAAATGCGTACAATGTAGTACGAAAAAATTTAGATTTACTTCCACGAAACCTTTAAAAAAAAACGAGGAGGTGATATTGCAGCCAAGTTAGCTAAACTCCCAGGAACACCGTGGGCAAAGTATCCAGGAGAAAAGCACCTTCCAGGATATAGCTACTGTGGACCGGGAACACGATTAGATATCAGACTTGATGATCAAAATCAGCCCCGACCCGGCGAGTATCCAATAAACGCTATTGATAAGGCATGTCATGCTCATGATGTTGCTTATAAAAGCAGCAATCTTCAACACAGACATCTTGCGGATGTGAAATTAATTCATGCGTTAAATGCTATTCCTGATAAATCCTTCAAAGAAAAATTGGCTTCGTGGTTGGTAAAATCTGCTATGAAGGGTAAATTGATGTTAGGTGCTGGTAATTAAAATTATCGAATCTATTTATTATTATCCGAGAGGATACTGGAGAGGCAAGGCAGCAATAAGTAAACTCGCTAGCGCTGCAGCGGTGAAAAAAACTACAGCGGCAAACTGGTTATCTAAACAAGCTATATGGCAAATTTATCTACCAGCGCCTAAACAAATTAACTACTCGCATTTTGATGTGACCGTTCCTAATGAAGTTCATCAAGCTGATATACTATTTCTGCCGCATGACAACGGTTACAAATACGCGTTAACGTTAGTTGATATTGCGAGTCGATACAAACAAGCAGAACCGCTAAGGACAAAATCATCTACTGAAGTAGCTTCTGCATTTGAAAAAATTTATCGACGAGGTCCTCTGCGCTGGCCAAATCTGTTACAAGTTGATCCTGGCAAGGAATTTCAAGGCGCTGTTTTAACAACGATGAATCATCATAATGTCGCCATCAGACGAGGACACACTGCGCTACATCGCGATCAGGCAATTGTTGAACGATTTAATCGGACACTTGCTGAGCGGTTATTTGGATATCAATACGCGAAAGAATTCATCCAGGATAAACGATCCCGTGAATGGATCAATAGATTACCAAATGTAGTTACCGCAATCAATAATAAGATTACTAGAACAATTAACATGAAACCTGTCAACGCTATTAAAAAGAAGTATATACCCGTACAACCACAAAAAGATTTCAAAGAACCAATTCTTGGTAGTAATGTCATTGTAAGGTACTTATACGAACCAGGAGAGCTTGAGGGTGGTAAAAAAAGAGCTACCGGTCCTATTTGGAGTGTCACGACGCACAAGATATCCGGTATAACACGATCAACGGGTAGCGTTTCTAAACCAGCAATCTATAGACTGGATTCAACTGCTCCTCAGCGAGGATTTACTCGACAACAACTACAGGTAATTCCTGAGGATACTCAATTACCACCGCGTGGTCTTAACTAGCACCTAAGGTGCTGGCACCTCTGCGTCTATTGCACTCAAGACAAGTCAGCATAACGTTATCGTTGGTATGACCTACACTGCTATTCTTTCTGTCTACGGTGAATTGGCGAGGATCTTTATCCGAATACTGCCAACGCATTATACAATTACAACTCGCGCAGTGATTATTCTGTTGTTGCTTCAGCGTAATTATTAATTCAGCATCAATGTCAAATTCTCGTTTATTTTTTTTATCCTGTTGTTTATAACCAGAGAGTTTTTTTCTGATGATATCACCAGTGATAAAATCACCAGTGATATCATCGTCAACAACAATTCTTCGAAGTTGGTTTATTCGCCGTACTCTGGACACTGCGAGATAAACTAAATTTGACCACTCAATGCGATTATCTACTATCCAAATAATTGTGTCTGTGATAGTTAATCCCTGTGAAGAGTGTATTGTTGCTGCATAACCTAACGTCCATGGGGATTTATCAGCAGAACTCTTTGAGTTCCCCAATGCATCTTCAACGACGCTAATATCAACCAGCACAATATCATTTAATACTAAATTCTGTTTTTGTTGTTGTCCAGGAATGTCAACGTCGATATTTTGTCGTCGGGTATCTTTTGGTCTATAACAGAGTGGTACTGGAAGTGTTGAAAATTTACACTTATGCAATTCAAATAACTTCATCTGAAATGCGTCTCTGACTATTTTTCTACTTGCGAATATCAAATCATCTGGCTTCCATGTTTCCCAAACATTATTCATTGGAGTTTCTGAAATTATTTCACGCGCTATTTCACATTGGATTTTATCCGGTTGTAATCTAATTAGCGCTTTGAATTCTCGTAATTGTTCATCAAGTGATCTATGGTCGGTATTAATTTCTTCATAATAGTCTACATGATTCTTCAACCACTCATGTGGAGATCCACCAACAAATGGCTGTGGTTGGCCGTGATCGCCGCACATGACGACTTTTGTGTTTTTATTTAACAACCATTCAAGAAATATCTGTAATACTGTCAACGATACCGTGCATATTTCATCCCAGATTATGATTTCAGGAATGAATTTATCACCCATTCGATCAGGAGTCCATGTATCGCCTTTCCATCGAAAGAAGCTGTGATAAGTACAGGCTTTTACCCCCCGCGCTATCATCTCTCTGGCGAGTCTGTGAGTTGGTGTTAACACAATCATAGTTGACCGACGAAATAATTCAATTGCACGAGTTGTCTTTCCTGATCCACCACAACCGTTTAAATAAACTGTCTTGTATCTACATACGGGATCAGATACCGGTGGTGCATTAGATAATTCTGATAATTGGTTGCTTTTCAAGTATTTATCGTCGTTGGCAACGTCTGCGGATTTACAATACTCATGTAGTGTTTCCTTTTTAAATCGCCAACGTCCCCACGCTTCCTCGGGATCTGTGAATGCCGCTACATCCGATTTGTATTTGTTGTGTATATACATCGAATCAGTAGCTATTCTAACCGCGGTATCTGGAAATCTATTTATCATCGAGAATAGATTAATAATAGAATAACCGAGCATAGAACTTCCCAAATGTGTGTACTGGGAATTATATCCATCACAGTAGGTAACAACCGTACCTAATTTCTCACCATTGGATAGAAAAGCATCTTTACGGGTTACAAGTTTTCCTTGTTTCGTTAAATCCGCTACAATAAAATCGTATTCAGCGACGTCTATGATCAACCTCGAAGAGTATTTTGTATTGTCAAATCTTCCACCTTGAGTGAATTTACCAATTATTTTTCGTCCGAAATCTTTGGCTTCTTTGTTTTTAATTTCAAATAACTCCTTAGACCAATTCATGATTTGTTCTTCATTTAAAATCTTCGATTTTCCATCAGGAAACTGTTTTCGCTGTTCGCTAATTATACGATCTAGATCAGGTTTTGGTAACCAAACTTCTTTCTGCGCGTGATAGCATATAATAGCTTCACCGACAATCAACGATATTAGCATACCACAATCGATCATATATCTCAATAGCACTATTGGCATCCAGTGTTTTTCAGATATATGTCTACCAAGCCAAACATAACTACACGGATGTAACCCTGCAGCGAGTTCAAATGATATCACACGAGCGAATCCGGTTAAATCAAAATCAGGCAAAAGACCATTAATCGCAACACGAGTCATTTCATGTGTGGGATGTCCAAATCGTTTAAAATACTCAGAGCATTCTCCATACCCGAGAAAACTTCCAGGATAACACGCGGATATATCAATTGAAATCATACCATCGCGTGAGTATTTTGTATTCCACAATCCTCCATGACTAAATTCGACGCAACTCAATTTGACATCCTCGAGAAAATCACTTCGTGTTGGACGCCATGAGTTCTTTTCTCTTGCGAAGTGAGCTACCACTGATGGAATTGTAAAGCTATTCGTGAGTAGTTTTTCATGGAAACTCTCCGGTGAAAATTCATTAGCGATTTTTCTCATTCTGTTATCTAGTTCTTCAACGCGATATAATTCACCATTTGGTCTTACAAATTGATCAAATCCTGATTCGGAACCAGCACTATTAAGTAACCACACCGACACGGGATCATCTTTACACAACGTAACAATAGCATCAAATAATTTCTCTTCATAGAACACATCCTTACAAAATTCCCCGGGGATATATCTCACGATTCGTTCTCGTGGAAATGTATTTACTGCAGCCGTCCACGCGTGTTTGTTATGATCAATAATTTCGATTGGAGCTCCTCGCGATTGATATTTCGGTTCGTATAATACTTCTCCGGTTATCGTCGCTACCGATATTGGAAATTTTAATGATGATTCTAATTTAGCTATATCAGAAATCATTGCCCCGCGCTGTTTCACTGTCAGTTCCCATTCGGTTATTTTTTTTCGTCGTTGTTCAGTTAGTTTATTTCCCCGGGATGCATTTGTGAAGTGTTCCATTACCCGTGTTGCTACACAATTCAACACTGAATCACCTTGTGATTTCGACGATGTTTTCATAGGTGCTAGTTTTGCAATACTTGGTTTATCATTTAGCTGATATATTCCGTAAACAACTGCTGTTACAGGGTAAGATCTCTCGTAGTATGGTTTGTCAATTCCAGTTAGAATTCCTGGTTTGGAATCTCTACTCACAATAACAAATTTTTTATCCTTGAGGATTGGATCAAATTTATCTCTGATAACCCATTCACCTTCGTCTTCGATAATGAATTTTATTCTAAAAAAGTACCTCCTTGGAAATCCCTTGGATTTCCCGCCAAGGTGTGAAAGTATCTCAGCTGCTCTTGTATCGTTCATAGTAGCATCGATTACGGGTACATTGACACCGACATCTTCGATGTTGTGGATAATTCGAAATGTCGACCACGTGTGAGATGCTCCATCGCGCTTAAATTCATTAAAACAGTCGCTGATTTTACTCAACAGGGTTTTGTCATCTATTAGACTTTTTGGTATATCAGAGATTCTATCGAGATTAAATCTAGCATTTTTCCAAGGTGTAATTTTCGATAATCTCTTGAATTCTTTCATATTATAATTAAAACAAGTATTTAAATAAAAAGTTTTTTATATAATGAATCATTGCAAATGGCTTATGATTGGATCAAAGACTCCGTGTAACAAATCATGCAGAAATGAATTCTGAGGGTATCATATGCAAAGTTTTCGTCGGGGGAGTAATGGTCCTATTCCGTGCTTGTATTGTGGGGTAGGTGTTAGAGGCAAATCGCAGTTATGCATTAATTGCGGGGGTAAGTGTTATAGAGAGTTGAAGCGTTATTATGACAAAAAATAAATAAAAACCCCTGACTCTGTCAATGACGTTGCCAACGGCAAAATCATAAAAACTGCTCAAGACTACATAGACAGATTTGCCAATGTTATATCTCAACCAAATAATGATTTAGACAAATAGATATATTAGTATAATGAACCAAGAATTTCAAAGACATCCTGTTATTGAAAATTACGAAGCCTCTCGTGATGGTGTTGTTAGACACTGTAAAAATAAGAAATCTGTTGGGGGTGATAATGGTATGGGGTATTTGAGGTTTAATGTTGGAGGGAAGAATTATTATAATCATCGTTTTGTATTCGAGGTGTTTAATGGATTGATTAAGGATGGTTTTGTTATTGATCATATTGATCGCATTAAGACTAATAATTCTTTGAATAATTTACGAGCTGTTACACAAAGTGAGAATACTGCATCTGGAAAAACTGGTACTTGTAAATCAATTGGGAAGAGACCAGTAAAGTCGTTTAATACTGAAAATAACACGGAGATAGTATTTCAGTCAATAACCGCAGCTGGTAAGTATTTCGATATTTATCCGTATTCTATTCAATGCGTTGCAGAAAATATAACCAAGACGGCTTTTTCAAAGCGTTTTAAAAACAAAATTCAGTTTATTTATGTATAATTACGTAAACTTGCATTTGGAAATTGCTTTGCAATTTCACACGGGGAATAACTCCGTTAGGTAACGCGCATGCGACAAATCACCAATGACAGAGTTACCGTTTGTGAACGCGGAAGTAGTTTTTGATTGGCTGATATAATTGTCATAAATCTCAATAACACATAATCAATTTCGTCTTTTTTCAAACATTAACAGAACTGTTTTATATACACGTCGTATTTAATTCTTTTTTTAGTGTGTTTTTCAAGTATTATGTGTTAATTCAACGTTGTCAGTGATCGCTATTAAACACAACAAACAATTACAAGCACACATTTCTCTATGTCACTTCGTTGTAATGAGTGGTTATATACAAATCCGTCTGTGTTATATTTGGGCTTAGCCGAAGTTCAAGTACAAATCAAACCACACCGTCACACGTGGTGTGAACGTTATTATTGACATTCAAACCAGGTTTGATTTTGAGGTTTGTTTTGTACTTGAATGTAGAATAGCCCGCGTCATCCATTGTCATTGAAATCAATTCATTGTACATACCATTATCATTCATTGTCATTGAATCAATTCATTCATAATCTATTGTTTTGCCGTCGTCATTCATTGCATTGTAAATACCATAATGCCTATAATCTATTGTTGTGCCGTCGTCATTCATTGCATTGTAAATACCATAATCACCTATAATCTATTGTTATGTGTTTGTCCGGTCCACGCACCAAACGTATCCTCTTGTAGGTCAAACACATTATTTGATGAGTTAGACTCTACTCGTGGGGGAATACGCTTCGTGATTATCGCCGCTTGTATGTATAAACACCAAAAGGTTCAAAACGGTGATGTGTAATTGTGCCGTCGTATATGTATAATACAAGCGCCTATACACTAGATCAGGGGTTGATGTGCCGTCGTATATGTATAATACATCCGCCTATACACTAGATCAGGGGTTGTAAGTACCGTCGTCATCCATTGTATATAATCATAATCGTTTATAATCGCATTAAGCTTCTGGATATGCTAAGATGATCAACACCTTAGCGTGTCCAGAATTCATTTTGTGATTTTTCAAGCAATTCAACAAACATATTTTTATATAATATGAATCTTGAAAATCTCAAATTGATTATTATTGAAATCAACAAGCTTAAGGATCAAAGTGTAAAATTATGTTCAGGGTTAGATTGTGATCAAATTATGACCGATTTCGAGGACATACAATTTGCAGAACAAAATGGAAAATATGTACTCGCTAAGAAATATTTTTTAATTAAGCGCTTACAAAAACTTATTCGTGAAAGTTTAGTTAATACCGAAGACGTTAATGTGTTTGTACCATTATGTAAGATAGTCGAACATGTACGTAGGCAATTAAGCTTAGACTATGAAAGCAGAAAACTTATTAATTGTAAGGTGAGACAATTAAAAACGTTAATGGAGCAAGATGAGCCCCACGCGTAGAGAGCCTCCTTTGTTTGTATAACCGGTACGGGTAATTGTATGACATGTATAATCACTACCTATGCATGTAACGAGGAAGTAAAATTGTGTGTATGTGACCCCGTACAACAACAGGGAAGTATAATGGGTTGGTGTATAATCTAGTGATTTCTTTTTTTTTTACTTGGTGAATTGCTTGCAATTTAACAATACTGATACTCTTTCAGTAATGGTAGGACAATCATTGACCACACGAAACGCAAAAGAGCGACTTAGCGCTCTTAATAAACTATTACCGATTCGTGATCGTATACGTGAAAAACTTCAACAGCGACAATTACTTCAGACTGATTTTACAGAGGATTCTGAACAACTCTTTAAGCCGATTGTTACTGCAACTACAGATGTGAAAACAGCTACTGAACGAGCTATTTACGGAGATGTCCCTGAACGAGTAGAGAGACCTCTTCTTGGTGAACTTGAAAAAATAGCAATCGAAACTGGACAAACAAAACAGGCTATACAAAAACTTTCAGGTGATATGGCAACTCAGATGGAAATACAACGACAAAGTGGTATTGATGTCGATGATGAATCTCGAAGAGATCCCCCTGAAGAATTGCCACTTGAATCAAGAAGAACAGTAGAGGGTTTACGGGGGAGATTTAACGAGAAGGGGATAGCAGCAATTGATATTACTGATCCAGCAGATATTCCTGTGTTTGTTGTTACGACTTATAAAAACAGGAAAAAAATGTTGAACCCAGGGCAACATGAATATATTAAAAGTATACAACATTACGCTGATGTGATTTACAAAATAAAAACTGGAAAAAGTCAGATTAAACCAAACAAAGATACATCATACATTGAATACATGAAAATAGTGGATGACGTATACAATAAATATGAAGAACTGCGACAACAACAAAAACCACAAAAATTACAGCGTCGGAAACAATCTTCGAAGAAAATATCCTTCTCACCTAAAACATCAAAATCCGGTTCAGAAATAGATACACAAGGTGCAACTGGTATCACTGAAAAAACAGGCAGTGGTTTAGTTGGAAACTCTAGTGTAACATGTCCTGGCAATATTCTCGGTGATATAGCACGATTAGAAGTACTCGTAGGAGGAAAACGAGCCGGGAATAACTCACCAGAAATAATCAATGAAGCTGCTGCTATCTGTAGGCGGTTATTTCAAGGTGGTATCATGGATATTGCAACATATCGAGATTTCATTGAAGAGTTAGTGGAGGAAAATCAAGGATTTTCACCTACGAATTTTCACGGTTATCATAGCGATTAAACTCGAAGAGTTTCACGATTAGATAAATATCAATTGAATAGAGAATGATCATACACTACAACCATGATAAACCAACTAACGTCTACGTGGTAAACTCACGATTGCCAAAATACCGAGCATACTATGGAGATGGTCTCGGTAATACTATAATGGGATTATTTTCAAGAATGGCTCCAAAAGTGGCTCGGCTAGTAAAACAACTATCAATGAAAGCTATTGATGTTATCAGGGATAAGGGTATTAGCGCGGTTGGTGATCTTGCCACGAAGGCGTTTTCAGCCGCGAAGGATAAACTAACAGCGCTAGTTCGACGGCGAAATTCAAAGAAACCATTGCCGTTACCATCTACTGCGGTTATGCCTGCCCGGGTTAGTAAAATAATAAACAACGCAGTAGATGAAAAACTACAGTCAATGATTTCATCATCGTTGATGACTCCGTCATACACTAACGCCCAGGATAACATAACAGCAAATACGATAGCGGGAAGTGGCCTTGGAAATTCAAAGAATTTCTACAAACGTCAAAGACAACGACAAAGTCGTCATCGATGAAAATCTTTGAAATTAAAAATCGAGGATTTTCCAAGCAATTTATGATTTCACCTCCAATTTAGACCAGCGGGTATATAATAAAAATGTTCAAACAGAACCCTGATAGTGCATTTGACATGGACGCCCCAGTACTTAAAGATGATTCTGTACGCGATTATCAATTTTTTGCCTATCACGCAGTACAACCTGATCTTCGGGGGGAGAATCGAACTTCAAGTTCATGATACCAGTAAATACTTTTTACCCGCTGAAGCCTTTATTGAAGTCGAAGGTGAACTCGTAACAGATGTTGCAGCTAATGCACCATATGCAAATGACCCAACTATCCGAGTTGGTTTTGTTAACAATGGCATCATGGCGTTATTTGAAAGTGCAAGATATCTCATTGATGGAAGAGAAATCGAATCTATTGAACGCGAGGTTGATATTGCTACCGGAATAATCGGGTTAGCGAGATATTCTGATGACTATACTAGATCAGCGGGTCCGTATATGATGTTCGCGAAGGATATTACTGATAACGCTGAGCACATCCCGTATTCTAGAGCAAAAGCAACACGAGCTACTGCAGTTGATTCAGCACCAGCCGGATATACAAGACCAGCTGCTGATTTTGATGTCATCAATAATATTCCCGGTTACAACCTAGGATTTGCAACACGAGTAGCAACGTTACAGGGACAGCATCGACGGTTTTCATGTGCGATTCCGCTCCATCACATATTTGGATTTTGTAGAAACGTCAGAAAAGTTATCTATGGAGCAAAGCATACTATAGCGCTAGTGAGAAAGGGCACTGATGATAATGCAATCTGGCGCGATGCTGGCGCTCCCGCCGGTAAGGTCGTTTTATCAAAACTAACACTGTGGATGCCAGTGTTGACTCCGTCGTTGTCAACAGAACCGCGGTTACTATCATTTATGGATCAGGGGGGAAAGAGATTATTAAGTTTGTTGACAACGTCCACAGATACCATGGATTCTGATATTAATGGTACACTTACATGGCACTTGGCAGCACGACAGGGTATTTCAGCTCCACGGCATATTTTTGTTGCGCTACAGAATAGAGCGCGATTAGATAATCAAGAACGTTCCCATATGATATTTGATCAAATTGGGTGTAGTGAAGTCTCGTTGAAAATAAACGGACAGCAAGAACCATCAGAGGATATACAACTTAACTATGAAAACAACCACGTTGCACGAGTTTATCATAACCTGTTGTCGTATATGGGACGCGATCAAAATGTCGATACTGGTCTACAAATATCACAGTTGGATTTTAAAAGTCTGTATCCGATTTATTACTTTTCGTTGGAACATCTTGACTTGATGAGACAGTCCGTCGTTGATATACACTTCCGAGCTCGTGTAACCCGTCCTGGTGGTATTGCTAATTATAGAGCGGTTGCTGTCATTCTCAGTGATAAATCAATGCTACTCGAAGGTGTTGGTGGACGAATGAGATTGGTAGATGCACCAGTGGAAAATCTTTGATTGAAATCCTTCGGATTTTTTTGATTGAAAATTGCTGTGCAATGAAAATCCTTTGGATTTTTCCATTGAATCGCTTGCGATTTAGAATCAATCTGTTTTGTATAATGTCGTATAGTAATATCAATGTTACGTTGACACCTGGTCAGTTAAAAAAATTACAATCCAAATCAACTAAGCAATGTGGACCCACAATAACGCTGAAACCTAATCAAATGAATGGCGGGGGGAATAAACTATCGCTGACGAAGACTCAGATTAATCATTTTAATAAAGCGTTTAAAGAAAAAAAAAGGAGTTCAGGTTACTCTTTCTGCGAGCGCGATTAAAAACATGGAAAAGACTGGTGGTATATTCCCGTTGTTAGGGTTGATTCCAGGGTTGATTGCCGCAGCGGCCCCAGCGGCAGTTAAAGCGGCAGCGTTAGGAGCCGTTGGTACCGCGGCAGGAATGGCACTAAAGAAAGCAACAGGTGGATCCGTCCGCGCTGGTAAAAAAAAAAGGAAAGGGTCTAAGACTACCAGGAACCCCGTATTCATGGTACAGCGGAAGCGGCCTGAGACTAGGACCGGTTTACTAACTCGGGAACCTATGGTTCCAATGTCCAATTTTGATTTAATTGATGCCGCTAAAAAACTCGCGATTAAAAACTTCAGAGGTGTTTTTATGAAAGATCAGTTACCGTCACAACCATATGATGTTGAAACCGGTATTATTAATCTAGATAACAGCGATGGACCTGGAACTCACTGGGTTGCATACGCGATTGATCCACGTGGGATTATTTATTTTGACTCATATGGACTAGCGCCGCCGAAAGAATTTAACCGCTATGTAAGTAAATTAAAAATACCCCGTTGGTATTCCACGTTACCAACACAAACAATGCTTGACCCACCCATATGTGGCAATGAAGTATTAAACGTACTTGATGCTATTTCAAAGGAATCAAAGATGAAATTGCAAAGCAATTTACAATCAAAACCACCCCATCTAGTAGTGAATGAGTATACTAGCGGTCGTTGGATTGAAAATCTTTGATTGGAAATTGCTGTGCAATTTCACTTTTAGATTGAAAATCTTTTAGATTTTAAACAGAGAAAAGATTTTTATGATAACAATGATTGATATTTGGGGACGACCTTTATCAACGCTGAAGAAACCCGATACTGGTGAAGTTGAAATCCTTGATAAAATCAAGGATGTTAAAAAACTAATCGAAGATGAAATAGCCGAAACGTTGAACTTAGCAAGTGTTGATCCTGGTGAAATAGTTGTATTTCAAGATCGTCAGGGTAAATTGAAAACTAGTAATGTCTCTCTCGATGATATTTTAGTTAAACGACGAGATGCAGCAGAGGATGCTATCGCGTTATTTTCCGATCAGGGTAAACTCAAACCAGGTGTACTTGTTTCAACAATTACGGATAAATTAGCAACATTCGATAACACGGCGAATTCATTGAAATCGCTCAATGATAAGTATGACGGTCATATAGTTGTATTTAACCAGTTTTCTGAATTATAAAGAAATATAATTGACAAAATTGATAAACCCCTGCTAGAATTTTTCGGAAATCCACCAGTGACCATTCCAAAACTCGCCTCGATAAAAGATTCTATGTTGGAACTAGCAACTCTTCAATCCGAATATGAAAAACACGTGAAACAGTTTTCAATGTTTCGTAAAAACATCATTGACAAGTTTATTGGAACCCCATTTGATAAAATTCAAATAACCCTTCCTGATATTAAAATATCCATCGATGAGCTTAAAACGACCACTAATAACATCGTAACGGATGCAACGAGGATGATAAGCGTCATTGAAAAAACAAAAATTCCTCATAAGAGCACCAACAATATCGTATACACGATTCAATACGGATCATTTGCGTGGACTCCCACAAACAACATTTTAAACATAACCGCAGCCGTCAAGGGTATTTATCGATTAACAATAGTATCACCGACTCAATTCAATATATCATCAAGTAGTTCATCTGGAGTCAATAATACGGTATCAACGATCATCGACAAGGATGTATCTGAACAGTTCACGATAACGACCGTAGATAGAAATCTAGTCAGGGTTTCAGTAACGTGGTACGTAGAATTCGTAGTGGATTTAAGTAAACAATTAAAATGAAAGGGAAATCACAATTGAAAACGCTAGCGTTTTTAAAATAAAATGACGATCCCTTCAGTGTATCAGTATCGCTATGATCAGGTCAGAGAATTTCAAACTAAACTCAGCTCGCGCTGTGAGGAGTATCAAATAAAAATCAAAAAATACCAACGAAGAATAACCGCAGTTGATATCACCGTATACTCGGTGTCGGGTGTAATCACTGCTGCTGGGATAATACTATCTTCGGTTACAATGATTGCTCCGGTCGTAGTTCCAATCGCTATTTCCGCGGTGGCTACAATTGCGGGTATATTAACCGGGATCACAAAAAAACTATCATCGTGTAGCCAGAGTAAACTACACGATTATGTAATTAAATTTCACATTGCATCTGCCGCATACTCGCAATTATCCTCGTTGATATCATCGTCACTCGATGACACAACAATATCAGATAGCGAATTCTCAGCGATGGCTCAATTGTATAAATCAACAATGCTGAAATTAGAGCAGAATAATAATAATAACAATGTCGTCGCAAAAACTACTTCAACAAATAGCAAAAAATACAACACCGGTGAAAACAAGCATGATATCAGTAACCTCAACGCGTCCTGAATTCAGTGTGAATTTCCCGATTCCCGTTCCAGTGAGCGAGATCGCGCTAGCAAAACTACGAGTGTATCATAGCTGGCCCAATATCAGATCGGTAGCATTTGGTGGTCAACAACCAAATAATTCTTTGGTGTTCGCGTGGAAAAATCGTGAAGATGGAACTCCAGACTGGAACGTTGTCTCGTTGCCAACTGGGTCATATCAAATCGAACAAATCAATAATGAATTACAACGAAGAATGAAATCTATCACTGGAAAAGAATCAAAAATCGCTATAACAGTTCACGAGCCGACGTTATCATCTGCGATCGAGATTAAATCACCCGGGTATGTTGTAGATATTTATCAGAGTTCTATAAGATCAGTGTTAGGATGGCCTGAATTACCACATCGACAGAAAGAAACCGTTGATATACCAGAACCTGTAAAATCTGATTATGTCTCCAACGTGATAAAACCCGATAATCCATTGAAAAGTTATCAAGATTATTCTCCCAACAAGTTTATGGGATATCACATCTCTAATTACTTTATTCACGTTGGTTTAATCGAAGAAAATTTAACAGCGATGAATAATGATTTTTCATTATTGTTAATATCCCTTAAATCCGGCTCTCTCACCCAAGATGAATTTATTAGTGTAGTACAAACAGGTAACAAAATCATCAACGATATGGAAACATTTCATACGCAAATTATTCAAGAAATATTAATGAACGAAAGTCATAAGGGGATATTTAGGGAATCATACAATATCCGCGTAGAGGATATTCAAACATTTAAAATTCCAGGGTATAAACCCGATGAATTAAAAAAATATCTCAGTTATGCCATCGATATTGGGTTTAAGAAAATCCACGACGATTGGAAGAAATTATCACGACAACAAACAAATATTCTGACATTTAATAACGACCCAGATGGCGGTGGGAGACATATCGCTCCGAACAACGTAAATATATCCTCGGTGATTGCGCTGAATTTAATATGTGATGTTATCGAAGGAAGCTATCAAATAAATCTCGAGCAATCAAATCAAGCTCAGCAAGGTTATATTTTATATTCATTTTGCACCAACGGCTCCTCCAGGATTTCTAATTATTGAAGACCCAACTAATCCAGTCTATATGCGATGTCATAATAATTCTTTAACGAGAATTAATTTCAAACTCACCGACCAGTCAAATAATTTGATTGATTTGCGAGGTGAAGTTTTGCAAATTAGTCTGTTTGTAAAGTCCTAAGGACTTTCATCGTGAAAAATTCTTCGAATTTCAACAATGATTTTTATCGTAAAAAATTTTGAACGTATAGCAGCAACGAGGGTGAACGCCAACAACAATGGCGTCTTTTTTTAAAATTTTTTTAATTTTTTTTTGCTCAAATTATTAAAAAAATTAATTAAGTATTTTTCAAGGAAGCCTCAGTTTACTAAATTGAGGCCTATATAAGCAATTTGGGGAGAAGCCTCAGTTTGCTAAATTGACGCCTAAAAAAGTTGGTCTGTTCACACACTCTGCTGCTGAGCTAGTTTTGCAATATCGGGTTTATCATTAAACGGATATTCCCCATAAACAATTGCTGTTACAGGATAAGATCTCTCGTAGTATGGTTTGTCAATTCCAGTTAGAATTCCTGGTTTGGAATCTCTACTTACAATGACAGTTTTTTTATCCTTGAGGATTGGTTCAAATTTATCCCTGATAATCCATTTGCCTTCGACTTAGATAATGAATTTTATTCTGAAAAAATACTTCTGTTGGGAATTGCTTTGCAATTTACCCTTGAATTTCCAGCCCCTTGGCGGGACAAGGTGTGAAATTATCTCAGCTGCTCTTTCATCATTCATAGTAGCATCGATGTTGGGTACATTGACATCTTCATCAATAATTCGAAATGTCGACCAACAGTATACTGCACCGTCTCGGTAGAATTCATTAAAACACTCCCTGATTTTACCTAGTATAGTTCTATCACCGATTAGACGTTTTGGTGTATCAGAGACTCTATCGAGATTGAATTTATTATTTTTCCAAGGCTTAATTTTCGATAATCTTTGGAACTCCTTATCAAGATTGAATTTAGTATTTTTCCAGGGCTTAATTTTCGATACTCTTTGGAACTCCTTATCAAGATTGAATTTAGCATTTTTCCAGGGCTTAATTTTCGATAATCTTTGGAATTCTTTCATGGTATAATCAATGAATTTAGCATTTTTCCAGGGCTTAATTTTCGATAATCTCTTGAACTCCTCCATGTTATAATTAAAACAAGTATTTAAATAGAAAAATATAGTATAATGAATCACTGAAAGTGGCTAATGATTGGATCAACAACCCCGTGTAACAAATCATGCAGAATCGAATTCTGTGGGTATCATTTACAAAGCGTTCGCAACGGTTCCTTCGGCCCTATCCCATGCCTCCGATGTGGGGTGGGCGTTAGAGGAAAATCACAATTATGTCTCAGTTGCGGCGGCAAACGATACAGGGAACTAAAACGCTATTATGACAAACGAATAAAAAATATCGTCATTGACCCTAACGATGACAAAATCATAAAAAAAACCTCAAGATTATATCAAGAGATTTATAATTAAAGCAGATAATAAATTAGATAAGTAGTATTATTATACAAATGAGCCAAGATTTCAGACCCCATCCAGTGCTTGTTAATTACGAAGCCTCCAGTGATGGTGTTGTCAGGCACCGCAGACTAAAAAAACAGGTTGGATTTCTGAATAATATGGGATATTTCTGTTTAGTGTTAGAAATAAAAAATATCTCTGTCATAGAATTATTTTTGAATGTCATAGCGGATTGATTAAAGACGGCCTTGTTATTGATCACATAAATAGCGTGAAGACTGATAATTGTCTTGAAAATCTTCAAGCCGTCTCACAAAGTCTGAATTCAAAATTAGGTGGAACTGGCAAACACGCAAAACGCCCTCTGGGTCTCAAATCGTTTGATTTAGAAACCAAAGAGGAGAAAATATTTCAATCAATAAATGAAACCAGTAGATACTTTGACATTTGTAGGGCTTCAATACGATTTGTTGCAGAAAATATAATTAAAACTGCTCTGTCAAAAATGACAGGTCACAGGATAAATTTCGTATACACCTGAAACGATTCAAGGGAGATAAATCCTTTATGGATAAATCCGCCGCAACTCACACTCGACTCACTAAGTTCCCTTGTATTATGACGTCAAAGGAATTGTGTCGTCTGCTATTACTTGTATACCTTGACTAGGCGCGCCCACGTGATTGTAATGGAGTAAATACATAGTTTCGGTTAGAGTTGTATTTTTAACAATTTCTAAAACCTTTTATTGTCACTTTGGTTAAAACTGCATTATTTAAACAGTTGTATTTATTTAGACCATCTATAATACACTTTTAGTACAGACGCGTTCTTTATAATCTATCGCATTACCTATGTTCGCTCAGCCGGAACAGTGTTTCCCATTCATTGAAGTAGGTGGGCGTGGTTAAAATTCCTCTGTATACAGCTCTTTGTGATTTAATCGATAATGCATTTTGTCTAAAACATTAGAACAGTGTAAATATACGCTGTTATCTAACAACTGTATTCTTTTGTTTAGTGTTTTAGTTAAAATATTTGTCTGTTTTAAATGTTGTGAAACAGTATTAATAAGTAATTCAAAGAAATAAAATAACACACCCGTGAATCAACGCTGCTGTATTAGTCGCCTTATATATGTTATGACTCGTAATAAGCTTGGGGCTTTCGAAAGCCAAAATCGACCAATCAAAACTAACCAACGCCATTAACACGGGTATGTGGTTGTCTTATGTCAATCATGCAACCGGGTTAATTTAGTTTGGTTGCTTTTGATTGGTTGGATTGGCCGTAGAAAATCTGCCCCTTCGTTTCATGTTTGTGCTGTCTTGTGCCGTCCCACATCATTACATCACAAATTCCATCATCGTTTCATTGAATTATAATCCATCCTTAATTAGGTTAGTTAAGTATATGTATATGCCTACAATCTGCCGCAACACTCGAGCGGAGATATATATGGCATTGTGCCGTCCATAATTAAGTTAATTAAGTATATGTTGTGATGTCCCCCAAGCATATCTTCTGGGCGGTCTAAGATGGTGTTTGCCACGTTAGGCCTCCCTTTCGGAGATGTATGCTTTGGGGTTTGTTGTGATGCCCCCCCCCAAGGATATCTTCTGGGCGGTCTAAGATGATGTTTGTCACCTTAGACCTCCCTTTCGGAGATGTATGCTTTGGTGTTCCCTTGGGCTTGCATGGCACGCCCACCATCGCATCACAAATTCCATCATCGTTTCATTGAATAATTAACTTAATTAAGTATATGTAATATGCCTACAATCTGCCGCAACACTCGAGCGGAGATATATACGGCACTGTACCGTCCATTAATTAACTTAATTAAGTATATGTATGCCTAAAATCTGTCACAACACTCGAGTGAAGATATACGGCATTGTACTGTCCATAAAAAAACGGGTCAAAAACGACTCTCAAATTTTTTTTAATAATTAGAGGTAAAATGTATTATATCTATATTTTTATAAAAATATGGATATCAAAGATGTAAATTCTATAATTGCTGAAATTTTAATTTTAAAGAATCGAGGGATAATATTATCTAAAGATCTCGACTGTGACAGGATTGCCTCGGAATATGAAGAAATTGAGTATCAGTCTAGTAAGGGTCGTTATGTTTTAGCTAAGATGTACAGACTCGTGAAAGGAATTCCAAAGTCCATCTATGCTTGTTTGTATGGTAACGATATTGATGTATTTATAACGCTATTTAGCACCGTTGAAGCAATACGTCAAAAGCTCGGCCAAGAGTATCAAAAACGAGCTGAAATTAGTTCTAAGGTTCGTGATATTAGAAAAATATTAAACGAGGAAAAACCAGTATCCTAACCACGTGAGAGTTACTATAAAAAATAGGCTTTCTGTAAATTTTCAGTAAAAAATTTTTTTTTAGCGTTTTTTGTACTCACATAGGATTTTCTCCTGAAAGGATACTCAGCAGTTTGGGCTTGCTCATGCAGTTATGTGCGTACTGGATGATCTGGTTGTGATAGCAAGTAATCACCGCGACGCCTCCATTTTCACGTAGTTGTTGTTGTTGCCGCGTCGTTAACAAAAATGGTTCATCGCCGTTCTCAGATATTACAATTCTGAAACCCCCAGCAATGTTATTTCTGAAACACTCGCGGATAGCGTCGTACAGTTTAACCTTGTTCTTGATGGATACGTTAGCTTGATGGTACATTATTTAATAACTCATCTTTTAATTGTGATAGTTTCACATTTGAAAACTCAGTTCACAAACACTATATGGTAGGTGAATCGCTTACAACTAAATTAGCCCGAGAGCGGCTAGCAGCAATTAAAAAGTTTATACCGGTTCGAGACAGACTTCGCGAGAAACTTCAACAACGACAACAAGCGCAGACTGACTTTTCTGTGTCAAGTGAACAACTGTTTACTCCGATAACAAGTGCGACCAAAGATGTGAAAACAGCAACTGAACGAGCAATATTTGGGGATATTCCTGAGGAAGGCAAGCGACAAGAAGTGCCTGTTCTTAGTGTGCTTGAAAAGATAGCAGCGGAAACTGAAAAGACATCAGCGTTGTTACAAAAAAAACCCACCTGGTCCGAAAAAGACCAATGATGAAATAGTAGGTGAATTACGCGCGCGATTTAACGAAGAAGGGTTAGCAACAATTGATAAGACTGACCCTGTAGAGCTTCCTGCACTTGTTGTTACGACGTATGAAGACAGAAAAAAAATGTTAAAACCAAAACAGCACAAGTATGTAAGAAGTATACAACATTGGGCTGATATTTCTTACAAAATTAAAACTGGAACAGGTAGGGTTAAGGGCGAAAATGTGTCATATATTGAATATCTCAAAATGGTGAGTATAGTGTATAATAAATATGAAGAACAAAAATCACAAAGAAAACCACAAAGACTGCAACGACTACAACCTGCAAAAAAAAATATCTTTTTCACCTGCTAAACAAGAAAAATCTCAACAACTACCACCCCAAGCTTCGCTTGGACTTTCGCCTGGACCATCTGATCGAGATGATGATGATACTTCTAGTTATTTACAAAGAACGGATTTAGAAAAACTGGTGGGAGTACCTGATTATAGTAGTGGGGAGGGATTTTCTAAATCTCAGAAATTGCCAGTAATTTCAGGTAGTGGTCTAGTTACTTGTCCTGGTAACATCCTCAGTGATATATCACGGTTAGAAGTTCTCATCGGGGCGAAGCGAGCCGGAAACAACTCCGTTGAAATAATTAATGAAGCAGCTGATATCTGCAGACGATTATTTGCCGGTGGTATCATGGACATTGATGTATATCGAGAACTCATTGCTGAATTAGTTGAAAATCACAAAGATGCCCATGGTTATGATGAAAATTCTATGGATCTTAGCGATTGATCACTAATTGAAAAACTACTAGTTTTATAACAAGATGATTATACACTACAACCATGATAAACCCGTAAGCGTCTACGTGGTGAACTCACGATTGCCTGTTTATATAGCATATTACGGAGATGGTTTCGGCAATACTATTGCGGGGTTATTTACAAGAATAGCTCCAAAAGTGGCGCCGTTAGCTAAACAATTATCAATGAAAGCTATTGATGTTATTCGTGATAATGGAACCAGCAAAATCGGAGATTTCGTTGGAAATCTTGCAGGAAAGGAATTTTCTGCCGCGAAAGATAAAATAGCATCATTGGTGCGAAATAAACCAACAGTGCTGCCATCAACTACAGTGATGCCTGCAAAAATCAGCAAAGCAATAAATAGCGCAGTGGAAGAAAAACTAGCGTCGTTGGCTGCTTCGGCGACTCCGTCGCCATTGACAGCTTCACCGGTAACAGATAGCGTTATCATGAACGCGATAGCAGGAAGTGGTTTGAAACGAAAACAAAAACGACGATGATTACAAAGAGTTTCACAATTGAAAACACTAGTATGTTAATAAAATGTTTAAACGAACAGCTGATCCCGATCTTGATATGGAAGCCCCAGTGCGCAAAGACGATTCCGTCCGCGATTATCAATACTATTCCTATCATGCAATACAACCCGACCTACGATCGCGAATTGAACTACAAGTTCAAGATACCAGTAAATATTTTTTGCCATGTGAAGCATTTATCGAAGTAGAAGGAAAACTCGTAACAAACGATGCTGATCATAATGATCCACCATATGCAGATGATCCAAATACCCGAGTTGGTTTCGTCAACAATGGCATAATGGCGTTATTTGAAAGTGCAAGATATCTCATTGATGGAAAAGAAATTGAATCAATAGACCGTGAAGTTGATGTTGCAACAACAATAATCGGGCTAGTAAGATACTCCGATGATTATACAAGATCGGCTGGTCCATCTATGATGTTTGCGAAGGATACCTCTGATAACGCTGACCACCTTCAATACATTAAAGTGTTAACAGCAAGAGATAATGCAGAAGCCGATCAACAAGAAGCAGCTAATCCAGAACGTCGAGCTAGACCAGGAGCTGCGTTTGATATTCTCAGAGGCGTTAATGGTAATTTCAATTTAGGATTTGCAACACGAAAATGAGCATTGCAAAGACCACAACTATATTTTTCATGAGCGATTCCACTCCATCACATATTTGGATTCTGCAGAAATGTCAGAAAAGTTATTTATGGAGCTAAACACACAATTGCGTTAGTGCGAAAAGGCGATGACAATGATGCAATTTGGCGTACTGGTGCCGCTGATGGTAAAGTTGTTTTAACTAAATTAGCATTGTGGATGCCAGTAATGACCCCATCAATTACCACAGAAGAGCGGCTACTGTCATTTATGGACACAGGCGGCAAATCATTGCTAAGTTGGCTAACAACAACGACTGGTGCCAAAAATGATAATGTCGCTGGTACATTTACATGGCATTTAGCATCAAAACAAGGCGTTTCAGCTCCACGTCATATATTTATAGCGCTGCAGAATCAGAATCGATTACGCTCCCAAGAACGCAGTCATATGATATTTGATCGATTAGGGGTAAGTGAGGTTTCGCTGAGAATAAACGGACAACAAGAACCATCTGAGGATATACAGCTTGATTATAACAATAACCAAATAGCACGTGTGTATCATCGGATGCTGTCATATATGGGTCGTGATCAAAATGTTGATACTGGTTTACAAATATCGCAGCTTGATTTTAAAAGCCTCTATCCGATTTATTACTTTTCGCTGGAACATCTTGATTTAATAAGGGAATCCGTTGTTGACATACATTTTCGAGCTCGTATAGCCCCTGGTGGTGTTAATTATAGAGCGGTTGCTGTCATTCTCAGCGACAAATCAATGCTACTTGAAGGTGTTGGTGGACGAATGAGAATCCTTGATGCACCAGTGGAAAATATGTAAATGAAACTTAAATAGTTTCCACTTAGATCAATTGAAAGCATAAATGTGTTTTACAATAAAATGACATATAGTGTTGTTAGTGTCAAGCTGACTGATGGTCAGGTCAAGAAATTGCGATCAAAATCCGCTAAAGAATGTGGAACAACAATAACGTTAAAACCAGCGCAGATGTCCGGCGGTACACATAAAATATCACTGACGGATCGTCAAATAAAACATTTCAATGATGCGCTAAAGAAACGGCGAGGGATTCAAATTGTATTTTCAAAGGCTTCAGTCGCCAACATGATAAAATCAGGTGGTATATTTCCATTGTTAGCTGCAATACCAGCATTGATTGCAGAGGCTGCCCCAGCGGTGGCAAAGGCGGCGGCGTTGGGAGCCGTTGGGACCGCGGCAGGGATGGCGTTGAAAAAGGCAACTGGGAAAGGATATAAAAAAAAGGGAAAGGGTCTAAGACTACCAGGAACCCCGTATTCATGGTACAGCGGAAAGGGTCTGAGAATACCAGGAACGGTTTATTAGTTGAAAGCCCAATTCTTCCCATGTCCAATTTTGATTTAATTGATGCTGCTAAAAAACTAGCGATAAAAAACTTCAGAGGGGTTTTTATGAGAGATCAATTACCGAGAAAACCTAAACGCTTTGAAACCGGTATCATCAATCTTGATAACAGTAACGGATCGGGAACTCACTGGGTTGCATACGCGATCGATCCACGTGGGATTGTCTATTTCGATTCATATGGGCTAGCTCCGCCAAGCGAGTTTATGCGGTATATAAATTCTTCGATGAAACTCAAAGAGTTTCCGATTTTTTATTCCACGCTGCCAACGCAACAATTAAATGATCCACCGATATGCGGTCGTGAAGTATTAAATGTCCTCGCGGAGATTTCATCGTCACAGAAACCACCTCATCTGGTTGTAAATAAATACACGAGTGGGAAATTACAAGGTAATTTTAGAGAGTCAATAAATTAAAAATACTAGAGTCTTTATAATAATGATTAATATTTGGGGACAATCTCTGTCAATGTCGGAGTCCACCGCGGAAACATCTGCGGGTTCTATCGAAGATGTAAAAAAAATAATTGAAGATGAAATCGCTGAGACGTTAAATTTAGCAAGTGTTGACCCGAACGAAATAGTTGTATTTCAAGATCACCAGGGTAAATTGAAAACCAGTAATATATCCGTAAATGACATTTTGATACGGCAGCGCGACGCCGCTGAAAACTCTATTGCGCTGTATTCCAACGATGGACAATTTAAACCAGGCGAACTTGTGTCTACAATCACCGACGCGATTGACGCCCACGACAGCATGATTGCCACCCGCGGCCGTGAGCTGGATGATCTTATACGAGGTTATAACAATTTTCGCAAAAATGTCGTACATAAATTCTTTGGAAGCCCGCTTGTGGTTGGCATGACTCTCGCTGAAATTAAAAACTTTCTATCTGTATTCTTTTTTAACAGGGACGCGGGAAGGATGATGAATGAAAATGAAATCAAGGCAAATTATCTCGATATTTACAATGATATTTCTAAACTAATAGAAAATCTTGAAAAGGTACAAAAACCCAATAACGACGTCATTGTTAAGTTTTTTGGAACCCCGCTTGTGGCTGGCATGACTCTCGCTGAAATTAGCGAGTTTATCGGCAAGCATACTCACAATGCCTACGTCGCTAATAATTTCTTTGGTGTCCCAGCTACATCTACGATGACTCTCAGAGATATTAATATGTGTATGGTGAGACAAACAACACTTAATACCATCGTGGATAAATTTCTTGGGAGAACACCTGTGTCTGAAACCACATCTCTGACAGGCCCAACCCTCGCTGAAGTTAAAAAAGCTATTAACGAACAAAAACGCACGAATGAAATGGTTAATAATTTCTTTGAGGGCTCTGAAAGTTACAATATCACGACGACATATTCTCAACTCAACGGGCATTATGGCACCCAAAAAGGTTTGGAATTTAACCTCCTTTTGTTTTCATTTATTAAACGCCGCGATGAAACGATAATGAAAGATACCGAAATCAAAAAAACATATCTCGACGTTTACGACGATATTCTTAAACTAAAAGAAAAATCTGAAAAGGTAAAGATTCCGCATCCAGACATAGGCGTTAAAAATATCGTGTATACGGTTGATCATGGGACCTTTGATTGGGTAAAAAACTCTAATGCTAAATTGAAAGTCAATATCGGGGAGTGGCCCCATGGTATCTACAGGATGACGTTAATCTCTAACAAGCAATTTGATATCATCGTGAGCGGTAAAACCTACTTTGGTGGCACTGCGACAGTAATTATCGGGGGTGAAGAAGAATTTGAGATTGTCGCGGTTGATAACACCATTAGAAAAAAAATAACCTGCTGTTTAGAATTTGTAGGTGAAGTAGACTACCCCCTGATCTACTATCCGGAAGATGGCTAATAATTGAAAACTCTAGCGGGTTTAAAATAACAATGTCAATGACGAAGTCATCGATGAAATCAATTGAACCGATAATAGTCCCAGAGGTATCACAATCGCATCGATATCGATATGATACCGTGAAAGAATTTTCCGCGAATTTGAAATCACTTTCTGAGCGCTATCGTGAAAAAATGAAAAAATACCGACGCAGCATAGCAATCATCGACATCACCGTGTACTCGGTGTCTGGTGTGATGGCCAGCGCCGGGGTTATTTTGTCGACGGTGACCATGATGGCTCCGATTGCAGTTCCAATTGCTATCTCCGCGGCAACAACAATTGCGGCAGTCGCCACCGCGATAACTAAAAAGTTATCATTGTGTTCTCAGAAAAAACTCAGTGATTATACAGCTCGGTACCGGGTGGCATTTGACGCATACTCGAAATTATCCGAGTTGATCTCGCTGTCGATAGATAATTCGTTCATATCCGATGTTGAATTTTCTACGATGACCCAGTTGTATAACTCCGCGATGTTGAAATTGGAAATTGAAGACAGCGTTAACAATAATGTCACTCGAACTGCTTCAACGAATCGCGGAGAATACCACGCCGATACGAACAAGCATGATATCAATAACATCAACAAACCCTGAATTTAGTGTGAACTTCCCTTCTCCGATTCCAGTGCGTGAGATCGCGCTGGCAAAATTACGAGTATATCATAGCTGGCCTAATATCAGATCGGTTGCATTTGGCGGTCAGCAACCCAATAACGCACTGGTGTTCTCGTATAAGAATAAACCCGATGGTACTCCAGCGATGGAAACTGTTTCGTTACCAACTGGGTCGTACCAAATTGAGCAAATCGATGCTGAAATTCAGCGTAGAATAAAATCAATCACTGGAAAAGAATCAAAAATAGCTATTAAACTTCATGAACCGACGCTCTCGTCGTCGATCGAAATAAGCACAGAGGGATACATTGTAGATATCTATAACAGCTCGTTAAGAACAATGTTAAGATGGCCTGAAAAACCACCGGAAAAATCCACCGCCGACTTAACCACGGACGTACAATCATATCATGAAATCAATCCCATATATCGAGATAATTTATATGATATAAGAAAAGGAAAAATCGCCGATAGATTTATATTTACCAACAAAGACACATTGCAATGGGATTTTATCATTAAAAGAACAGCCGACTCATCTGTTACTATTTCATTTACGCTAACTGACGTCCGTGGCTATTTTAATGAAATTAAACAATTATATGAAACACGACTAGAACAACTACGGAAAACAAAATCGCAAAAACACGTTGAAATAATAAATCAACTTATATCTGACATGGAATATATATATGAACTAATTATTCAAACAATAATTAATGAACAGCGACAGTAAACAACGATTCCTAACCAATTACAATATCACCGAAGACAATCTGCGTAATTTCAAGTTTCCGAAATACAACGCTGATGAACTAGCAAGAATTGTTAGAACCGATATCAAGGCACTACAAAAACCAGATTCAACTGTCCTCCTCAGGTATAATAATGATCCAGATGGTGGCGGTAGGCATATTGCCCCGCATAATGTGAATATTTCAACGGTGATTGCGCTCAATTTAGTATGTGATGCAACTGAAGGAAGCTATCAAATTAATCTAGAGCAATCAAATCAAGCTCAGCAGGGATATATTCTTTATTCATTTGCACCAATACCTCCTCCAGGATTCCTAATTATTGAAAACCCAATTAATCCTGTCTACATGTGATGCCATAATAATTCGTTAACGAGAATTAATTTCCGACTCACCGACCAGTCAAATAATTTAATTGATCTACAAGATGAGGTGTTAGCGATTAGTTTGTTTGTAAAGTCCTAAAGACTCGATCAAATATTTGGTTGAAATCATTTATTATTTTTTTTAACTTGCAACAGCAGAGAGTGTGTGATGACCACATCGTTGCGACCAAACTTGATTGAAAAATCGTAAAGTCTCCGTTTGCTAAATGGAGACTTATTTTTTGGGGTTAAAATATGAGATTTCGTAGGAAGGTTCAATTTTTCGTTTTAAGGATTCAATCAATTTTTTGTCGGAAAAGGGTGGTCTGTTCACACTCTCTGCTGCTTGCAGATATAATTTGTGTCCTGTTCATTAAGTAGGACTTGAACCACTGTAAGGCTATATTCTGAATGCTAAATACATGCTGGAGACGGTGAAGTAATATATCATGGTCAATTGTGTCAAATGCTGCAGATACATCCAGGAGAGTGAGGACTGTAATATTTCCACTATCCACAGCTGAGAGAATGTCACTAAATACTTTCAGAATAGTAGTTTCCGTACTGTGGCAAGGGCGATATGCAGACTTTACATTGCTAAAAAGACTGTTTTAATTCAAATGAGATATAAGTTGAGTTAGAACAATCTTTACTAAGATTTTTGATATGAATGGGAGATTAGAAACTGGGCGGTAGTTCTTTAAATCGTTATGGTCCAGTGTTGGTTTCTTCAGCAGTGGCTTTACGATGGCAGTTTTGAAAAATGATGGGAATTCCCCTGATGAGATAGAGATATTAATATCATCAGTTAGTGAAAGCAATATTGGGTCTAAGCACTCAAGCAGCAGTGATGTCGGAATTGGATCAAGTTCACAAGACTTTGGTGCACTTTTCATCACGATTGTCCGTACTAAATCTATTAAAACAGGTTCAAATGCTCCTAACGGTTGTCGCTAAAATTCTGCATCATTATGTCAATAATAAAACAATAGCTCACTTCTAATTAAAAGTCTGTGTGTTCATATAATCTTGTTACATTTCTTATAACAACACATGCCAGAACACCATAACAAAATTATTAAAGCGAATGTTGCTGTTAAATTTCTTGATTGATACAAATATTATACTAACATTATTCATTAATGTGGTAATTATTCTCAAACTCGGACCAGGCTTATTCAGTACAAATGCTGACTGATTCTCCCAATTTCCAAGCTGATTCGGACCATGTGAAATATTTTTCTTTTTTTTCCGGTTTTAAACGTGAAATATAAATTTGTTGTTAAACATGTTTTTTCTCAAAATGTCCCAAGTACGTCGAGTAGTTCATATATGTTTAACGTAACAAAATCCAATTAGTTTCGTGAGATATAATTTAAAAACGTAACACTGATTTTTTTTGCATCAGCAATTAGTAGTAAAATATTTTTTAACTTCTCGTTCAACTTTAAATAGTTTGTATAATTGAGAAATAATACTTATACGAATACTAACAAATAAGAAGAAATAAACTAAACGATGTTAAACTGGGTAGCGACAGCATCACCCGGGCCGAGTAGTCACCAATGCTGTTTTCTATCGAGTTCAAGTATCGTTCATTATTAGGTTGGAGCCCTTACATATATAAAACTGCAGACGTCACATCATGCTTACACCCGCTCTTCTTTTACAAATTAAAATGTATCGAATGATTTGAAGATCAGAGCAAAAGGGACAGATAACACTTTATTGTTCGTTAAGTACAGAAGCTAAGTTGATCAAATGGAAAAATTAAAATTTTATAGATTTAGTAAATTATTAAGTTGAACAAAGACAACAAGAAATAAAGTCTTATCAACCATGTGGCGACCTCTCACAAATATTATATTTGACCCTTCTTCCGGGTCGAGTTATATATAGGCCAAGTCCTCTTTAATTCATTATCAATAATGCCGGTGTGTACACAGTGTCTCAAATGATGTAACTTCCGCTAGTTGTGAGTGGGAGGGACGCGCGTTGTCTTATTCAAGACAGATCGGGGGATATGATCTGTTTTTCATAAATTTCTTCGTAAAGTGTAATAATGAAATGTACATTAACTTTCAGAAAATAAACTATATATATATATATATATATATATATATATATATATATATATATATATATATATATATATACAGCGAATTATATAAAAGGTTTGAACGAATTTCATGTGTGCAGGTTCGTCTTCATCAAGCAAGAGAAGTATATCGTAACTACCACAATTTACCTTTTACGTGTTCAAACGGAACTGGCCACTGTCAACGCAACAATCAAGTTTCAAGACCATAGTTTCAACCGTGTTTATAGAATTGCTCTTCATTTTAATGATAAAAATATTTTTTTAAAAACATAGTGCATTAAAACTACTAGTTTGATATTCCTTGTATATCCACACCTCTTTTTAGATATCTGGTATGTTGTGTGAAGTCAAAGACCATTCGCTAGGGAAAACAGTTGAGTTAGTTCGAAACGCGCGGAAGCTGCAGTAGTTTTAAAGAGAAGCTAGCAAATTGAACGACGTTATATTGAACCATCACTGACTGAAATCAACAATTAGAAACCGAAGCAGAAGTGTGATATTATTTAAATGCATATTTGTTGATCACTAAAATGGTAGAAAGGTCAGAAAACCTAAAGGGAAAAGTCAAGATCTTCCAACTAAATGTACCTTCTGCCTCTGGTAATTTCAAATTTCTGGACTTAATACAAAGTTGTATGTGGTTCTTATGATTTAAGTTTGATCACAGTAGTAAGCTACAAGGACATTATACCATTTATCGATAGCTTGATAGGTCTGCTGCACATGCTAATTGTTTTCAATGGATCGCCGTTATCAAGTCAAACCTACACTAATAGGATAAATATCCACTTATAACTTTTGTCAAGCGGCAATGTCTGATTTGCAAAGGCTGTCTAGGGACACTGTCTGACTTGAGAAGGCTGTCTAGGAGCAATGTCTGACTTGAGAAGTCTGTCTAGGAGCAATCTCTGATTTGGGATGGCTGTCTGGGATCAATGTCTAACTTGACAAGGCTGTCAAGCTGCAATGTCTGATTTGCGAAAGTTGTCTAGGAGAAATATCTGACTTGTGAAGGCTGTCTAGGAGCAATGACTGGCTTGAGAAGGTTGTCTAGGAGCAACGTCTGACTTGAGAAGGCTGTCTATGAGGAATGTCTGACTTTTGAAGACTGTTGAGGAGCAATGTCTGACTTTCGAAGGATATCTAGGAGCAATGTCTGACTTAGGAAGACTGACTAAGAGTAATGTCTGACTTCAGAAGGCTGTCAAGGAGCAATTTCTGATTTGGGACGGCTGTCTATGAGCAATGTTAGACTTGGGAAGGCTATCTAGAAGCAATGGCGGATATCCGAAGGCTGTCAAACGGCAAAATGACTCGCGAAGGCTGTCTTGGAGCTATGTCTGATATGGGAAGACGGTCAAGCGGTTATGTCTGAGATGGAAAGGCTGTCCAGGCGCATATTAGATGAATTATTTGTAGCACATTATTGTTTTCAACTTTTGCTTACGAACGTGTTGCTGTTTTGCACGATTTGGTAGATAATCCCCTACCCTCTTAACTACGCTTGCGGAGAGAGCGGAAATAGGAAATCTCATCGATGAATATGTCATTTTCTTGTACACAGTAATATTTTATTCATGAGGGCCTGGTAAGCGATTCTTATATAAAAGTCAACCTCTCTCTTTCAATCAACTGACTTGGGTTAATATCAATCAATGACAAAGCTCTCTTCCAATATCTAATACTATTAGATTCGTATATCTCCACAACCAAACATAGTGTTATTGTATTCAATATCATATGTCGGTCATTTCTTGGTCAACGTATTTACAAAAAGAAGTACTTGAGATTGTTTCTGGGTATATTAAATGCGTGTGATAAGTAGATAGTAATACAATATGGATAGATAAAGATATATTATTATATTATAAATAGCATAGATGTAATTTATGCTCATTAGCATATATATTTTGAGGTGAAAACTATGATCGAATTTACACAAACTTTTAAAACTAAACAATATTTGTGCAACAAATTGAAGCTGTAGTTTATAGTTATGTCTATTGCTCTTTCGTTCATATTTGTAGTCATATATTCCGAATATCTAATTTGACTGAATTAGTTAGATCAGGCAGTTATATAATATCATTATTTAACAGGTTTTAATTTGCTTACCATTTTTGGAGTCTCTGTATGTCAATAAAAATAAAGATGTAACTCTTATAGACATAGGTTAGTATCTACAGTTCCTCAAATATAATTATTCGATTCATGCCAAAAACAATATTGTGAAGAAACAAACTATTTTACACGAATTACCGAGACCACAATGGTGGGATAAAACAAATAGACTAGAAAGGAATCGATTTAGTTGCCGTGTTTCTTTCCATGTATTTCATCACTAATGACGTCCAGATTTGTAAAGTGTTTTGTGATGAATGCTTAAAACGACATAGTCTATATCTTCAAACAGATCAACAAAATCAACATGGAACATCACAAATTAGCTTTTCTTGATACGTTTAAGTTGGGGTCGATATGAAGAGTTTGGACTCTATGGTCTTAAACTAAGCAGAAGAAAACAATTAAACCAGCACGTTTAGTAAATCGACAATTAAATGTACTTCTCTAAGTTACAAATTAAAAATTTAAGAAGAACTTAAAGAATTGCGAATTCAATATAATAAAAATCATTAATGTGGTATTGCAAGTGCAAATTGAATGAACATTCTTAATTCCAATAATCTTCAATGTGCTGATGTATCAATATGCTTGATGTATGACAAAGATGTAATAAGGAATGGTTTTGAAGGAATTCACAATAATTCCAAAGTTCAAAACGTAGATGTGCACTTGGTAATTCCAACAATTAATTTAATTAATTCATCTCAAAATATGTCTGAACCTAGCTATTAAACTCTGATAATAAATTCCGTACGACTAATATTGAAAACGTGGATAAAGAATTTGTTTACAATATATACCATTTCGTTGACACAGGATTTTAAACTCAATCGAAGTAAACACATTTTATACAAATATGATCAAAGACTGGTCGGCATAAACTCTACCCTCACTCGCAGACAATAGTCAAGCATCCAATAAAAATGAAATATACATAACAAATGAAACAATAAACAAGCTTTAATTTGAACCTCACGATTTCATCTACATTTAATTATTACAAATCACAATTCTCAGCAACATGAATAAAATTCCACTGTGTGAGGGGTATTATAGTTTCTGTGTGTAAGAAAGAACTATCTGGTAATGAATGTCATTCATATGAAGTATAGGACTCTGATAAGATGGCAGAAAATGGTCATTTTGGGATTATTTAAAGAAATGGCAGACAAGGAGCAAGAGGTGTTTGAATGTATGTCAGCGTAATATAGTTTGAATGTTTACTGATGATACAATACGTGGAATTATATTAAGCTCGAAAGTATCAATCGGCCAAAGTAACCCAAAACAGACACAGCAAATCTTCTTAGAAATATACCTGTTCGTTAGATTCAAAATAACATATGTTTCAACTGCAAAAAAAATATGTGTAAACACGAAGTATGGCTGTCATCTGCTTGGTGAGTGTCTCCATGCAAATCTGGAAAATTCAGCCCCCCACCCTAGTGTGTTCTTTCTTCTTTTGTTTTCAAGCTTTTAACCACTTTCAAGTAACAAAATAATGGTGCCAATCTGTTCCATAGTTATACCAGTGTTTACATGTACAAACACTATTGAACAAAGACAGCCGCATGTGTCAAAAAGTAGATCATTTCTACACCTTAAAACTGGCCTATAATTGTTAATTTGTGTCATAACTGAAATTAACATAAATTACAGTGGTCTCATAATAGATATTATCCCATAAGAGTAGTTCATCAGCTATCATAGATCCCCGTCTACAAAATTAATACAGACATGTCAACAAAGCAGCTGATCCCAAACTTTGTCAGTTTAAAATGGATTTCAAAACCATTCCCACTATGCTAATTTAATAAAGCAAGCGACCACATAGCTACTTAACACATGTTTAGTCTCAAGACTGCTATCTTGTATTTCTCCTTTTCAGTCTTATATAGATCGGAATGAAAACAGATCCTCAACCTGGAAAAAGAAAACAAATAAACTATGCACATTTGCCAAACACAATCACAGACATTCCAACGATTCAAAGACGTACAGCCACCATATCTTCCACTGTGTGAGAAAAACGAAGACTGTGTATACAAGAAACTACCCAAACTAAAAACGGAAATCGGGAATGGTTGCACGTTTTGCGAAGCTAACCATTTTTTGACTTAAATTAGATCTTGACTACACATAGGTCATTACACACCTTTAAAAATGTTAGAGAATTTAGCAAGCTAACTTGTATCTAGACAAAAGCTTAACGAAGAAAATTGACTGTGTAAATAATAATGTCAAAGAAGACAACTTCTCGGTTAACATCTCCATTGAAGACATTGGGGATATTTCAGGGGATTATTATTACAATTACGGCAGTTGAATGTAATGTATTTATATGACTAAAGATGAAGATGTTGTAAATATCCAGTATGATCCAGATTTGTCACGTGATTTGTGGTCTTATTTTCATGTCAGTGATATCGATCAAAATGATTCAAGATCCATTGCTGGAAAAGAAATGAATCAGGAAGAATATGAAAGAACATTAAAATAGTATGTACTAAAGAAGACGATACAGACAAAGATATTCTCAATCAATGCACACGACCTCATTGACTACAAACAGATCCAATTTATGAGAAAGATGAAATTATGGTCTACATTACTAACACATGAGTATCAAGGCCTAAAAAATATACAATCGTATCCACTTTCAATCCGAATTATACACTCGACTCTTAATCCCTATTCTACACTCCACTCTTAATCACCATTCTACACTTACACTCTTAATCTCCATTCTACACTTACACTCTTAATCCCCATTCTGCACTTACTCTCTTAATCCCCATTCTAAACTTTCGCTTTTAATCCCCATTCTACACTTACTCTCTTAATCCCTATTATACATTCAGAATCCCCATCCTACACTTCACTCTTAATCACCATTCTATACTTACTATACTAATAACCATTTAACACTTACTCTCTTAATCCCCGTTACACTCTTAATCAACATTCTAAACTTACACTCTTAATCCCCATTATACAAGTACACTATCAATAATCATTATACACTCATAATCCACATTCGACACGTACACTATTAATTCCCATTATAAACTTACACTCATAATCTTCATTCTACATTTACACTCTTACTCCCCATTCTACACGTACACTCAGAATCTTCATATTACATTTACACTCTTAATCCCCATTCTACACTTACACTCATAATCTTCATTCTACACTTACATTCAAAATCCCCCACTATACACTTATCAATGGTAGACATGGTGAAATTAGCATATTAAAAGTGTTTGACAATAAGTTTTCAGAATGATGAATTAAGCAATATGAAATCCTTTGTTTGTACCTAACAGATTGCATAGGATTTAAACGTACTGACGAGAACAAAACTGATACAATATTTCTACCATATATTTCAGCACTGTACTTGAGCAAGTCCAAAATCATAAATTGGATATCACCCGTCTGCCAAAGGAAGCCTACAGTCATATACTAAAATATCCCCATATCTACACACAGATGTCACCAGACAAGTGCACTGAGGGAGGTATGAACCCCAATTCTATCTCCGTTAGGTTATTTATTGTACCAGTATATGAGAGTCATATGTAAAAATGATGGCACAGAATCATTTAGTTTTTTCACAAGACAATTTAATGTGTCTACTATGTTAGAGTTTCATTTCGTTTTAAATGCACATCCTTCGGATTTACAAATGAATACGGGGGAAACATTCATTGGGATAATTTAGACTAGTGGGATATATGATTCATACGGCCTGTTTATAAAAGCATTCAAAATGTTCATTAATGGCGATCAAAAATTCATGAAGTAATAAACATGATTGATAGATCGATATGAATTGAAATAACACTAATTACTAAGTTACAATCTCTTACATCAGTTGTGTATTTTAAGGTCACTATGTGGTCTAATAACCGGGGGTATACCGTAAGTAATATCAGCCAACAATAACCCTTTAGCCTTACAAAGTAATTTTGATAACTTAGGGCCATTCACCTGGGGTTTTATGTTACCATAAACCAAATACTCTCCACGGCTTGTCCTAGGAGTATATCTTAACTAGATGCACTGTTTAATTGTAGTCTGACACAACAGGTACTGTCATAATGTCATTAAGCTGTTTCAATCCTTTCCGAAACATTATAATGTCTATTTTTGATGAAATTTGTAACATTTAAATGAGCTTTAAAGAGAGTGGATCGGTTTCAACGTAATCACCATATTCAAAGATGACAACATTCCTTTGTAGCAAGCCATGAACTGCTCACACAGCCAATAGCCTAAAGGTAGAATTATTTTGTAACGCAGTAATTGCTAAGAATGTAGTTTTGAATATCCTGAATAAAGAGCCAGAGTGGAACGGAGTTAATTTTGATACATAACATAGCAATGGACCAATACAAAAGACCACCTACTATTGGAGATTGTATTGCACATTACATAAAGTTTGTATTCGCAGCTTTGCTTTTACATGGACATAATACAAAGAAAATTTAGAAATAGACGTGAAAACTAAAGTTGAATTAGTCACCCAGTTTGCAATCTAATTCACATCCTATTCCCAGGATTTTTGCAAGTAGAAAGTCTTAAATTGGTTTAAAAATAATTGTACCCTGATAAGAGAAAGTTTTGAAACAGAAAGTCTTAAAACGGTTCAAATATAATCTTATCATGATACGAGAAAGTACCGAAACTGAAAGTCTCAAAACGGTTTGAATATATAGCGTACCACGATACGAGAACCTTCTGAAACAATCAGCCGATTTATGCCGCTTTATAAATGCTTTATACCACAAGTGAACTTGTGCTTTTTAAAAGAGAACACTAGTAAAGCTCTTAAAAACAAAAAGTATACTATAGTTACTGGTCCACATAGATGTTTACCAAAGGGTGATAAATCTTGTTTTTTATGATGGACTATTTCTGTTTCGCAAAATGACCTAGATATTTTACAGATTTTTCTCGAACATTTAATAACAATTGGTACACTTTAAAGCGCCAAAAGCCTAACATAAAGAATGTATTGGTATCCACTTCCTTTACAAAATTATGTGACTGTTTTCATGTATAAGATGATATTTGACCAAAGAACAATGTCACTAAATAAACCACATATCATTTGGAAGACAAACAGTGACGGCATAGAGGAAACTGAATGGGGGAAATTATGTGCTGCAATTTAAAGCCTTCGGGGTTTTAGACAAAAATTATCCGACCCAGGTTTTGCCCAATTAAGAAGTGTAGACGGTGTGTCTGAAAAGATGGCCGATACTATTCTCAATAATTAGATTAAAGCTCTGTCGTTCTCAATAATCAAATTAAAATAGCTCAGTCCCATCTCAATAATTAGGATAAAGCCTTAATATCTCAATCTATCTCAAAAATCAGATTAAAATATCTCAGTCATTTTCAACAACTTCTAGACCATAACAGTTCAGTAGAGCTCAGTAAGTAGATTAAGTCGCCAAATAGCTGTCAAACTTAGTAAGAAAATTAAAATCTCTAATACATAATGGTGGATCAGTAACTAAATTAAACTCCAAAATAGCTCATTCATCTCAGTGTGTTAGGCAGATAAACGTCAGATTGACTACAGAGAACACGTTGGAATTGAACTCGAGATTACCCCACTGATACCAGGCGTTGCGCATGTTTGCTTACAATGACACACACCAGTAAATTTAATAAAAAGACACCTACTCGCGTATTGAGAATCTATAACAAATCAATGCCTAACTCATGATATCCCCATTAACACGGTGAGTTAACTCTGGGTATCTAACATCCTTAGTAAATAACAGATCGTATTTTGTTGTAGATTTTTTCTTAGTCTTTTGGCGGGTGTGGGTTAACCTCTGTTCTCAGCGCAATATATGCTATACACGGTGGTCTCTATATCTGATGGACACCAGAAAGAATAACCGGCTCACGGCAAACTACTGGGAGCTGTCTCGGAAACTTACATTGACCGAGCCCTACACTCTAACGTATGCAGAAAGAAGTGCGATGGCAGAGATCGGTAAAGGCGGGTGCTTTAGACCACCAGGTCTCCCGAGATCCACAGTAAATAAAGTAGAATAAATAGCATATAGTTTTACGAGCGCATGAGGCAACCTAGGAGTAATAAAGACTCAGGTGGAGGTCGGGATCTTGAGTGTGAGTCATCATGACAGCCGAGTAGCAAAATTGTAAAATAAAAAAAAACATAAACCATAAGCTGATTAGACAAAACATAAGATGCCAATGGGAACGCCCTCATTACAATCTAGAACACTACGAACGACTCACATTTCATGAAAGTCATCCTCACGGATATATATATATATATATATATATATATATATATATATATATATATATATATATATATATATATATATATATATATATATATATATATATATGTATATATATATATGTGTGTGTGTGTGTGTGTGTGTGTGTGTGTGTACACACAATTAACTTTTAAAAATGTTTTATTTTTATTTATTTTTTAAGTTTGTTTCTGTGTTTATGCGAAGTAGTAGCAAAATATTAATTTAAATACTTAAATAAAACAGTCGAATAAATATTTAAATCTTATTATTAAAAAGCTGCATTTTCGCAATTTTATGTTAATCATTTGCATTTAAGGAAGATAAAAACTAATACTGAGGAGTCTGTGAATTTCTCAGTGTTTGACTTTTCTGCATAAAAACAAACAAAACATCAAATGGTTCTGTGACAAAGCAACCAAATTGTCAGACTGGTGCTGGGTAGCATAAGAGTCTTGTAAGTCATTAGTTCGTTCCTCATTACCGTGATACCAAATATACGCGCAAATTCACCTGCAATTGTTATGGGGAGAAAACAACACGGCATCAAACGAAAAGGAAAATCAATAAGTTGATGCAAATCAAAAAAAAAGGATTCGTGTAGGGCTGAAGACCATGTCTTCTTTTAATATCTTAATAACTCTCACATGTACATTGTTTTCAGTGCCAGGGGTCTTTAAACTTTAAACATATAGGGATCACCGCTTGACTGCTTGATGCATATATACTCATTTGTGTAGTCTTGACTAACGAGAACTTCGTACGATATGAATGCAAGCATAATATACATATATGTAAATAGAGACTATATTCTCCGTTTCAAAGAAGTCGTTTCAACATGCATGAGCGAATCCGTAATATTTTACAGGCCGTGAAAAAGATCAGTTTAGCTGACTAACAATCTTCAACTGTTAGAGAAGGGTGAGACCTACTAGCCAGGAAAATTAATTCCTGAAATTCCAGCATGAGTACCTTTTGCGTTCCCTATCAAGGGTTTCTATAATTTAATAAATGTAAATATACTTACAGACTCTGGTTGGGCAATGAACAATCAACATAAACATAATAAATGCTATCCAGGACACGAAAATCCTATCGGGTATTGATGTCATGACTGCATACGGTAGCTTCGCTGGTATGACAGAATTAATTTGATCTAAGTAGTACCTGGTTCATCGTGATCTTTAGAACAGGTTACCTGTTGAGAAATGGCGGTGATGAAATAAAGTTATATTTATCCCTGCTGAGAGTGATGTCCATAAATCGTTATGGTCGAGTGTTGGTTTCTGCAGCAAAGGTTTTACAATGGCACAAATCATACCTCCGCGCAACTCTGTGCCCTAGATTGGCTGTCCGTTCCATCCAGAATAAACACAAATTTTGTTTAATGTGATACTTTGCAATCGCGGAATCCAGTCCAAAATACCTATCTGGCCTCATCCATATACATATATATAATATTCTGTCTTTCTCGTCATAAAACTAATGTTTCACTTGAAGCTATAAAGCTGAAATACTATGATACGCAAAACAATTATATTGTACTGGCACATATAAATACAGCGAGGAAGTGTTGGTCAACGCTTTCTTTTCTTTTTGGAACCGTCATTTTAATGTAACAGAACTAGACATTTTGAATTAAAACGGCTTCTACACTATATTTAAATTTGGACGTGAAATATCCTCCATGTACACGCGCATAGACTTTAGAAAATATAGAGCAATATTAATATTAGTACGTGTACCGAAAATACTCATTGAATTTGTAACATTGAGCCTTTCGGATAGGTCCATTAGGGTAGGGACATTAACAGTCAGTTGGGTGTGTTCCTGTGTTGTTTTACCGCCCATAAATATATACATATCAAGTTATTGTTCTCATTTTGTCCTAATGGATTAACCCCGTGATAATTTGACACGGACTTTAGAGACAATTTTCAGTTGTAAGGATAAATCCATTTTTATTTGATGCTTAGCACTTCTATTTAGCTCAGACTTATTTATTTATATATTGCAAATAAGAAGTAAAAATATGGCATTTGCCCAGAATAACATCATTATAATTAAGTACTTTTTAAGAACTTTTAGTGCGGGAGATGTTTACCAAGTGAAATGAATGCGGTTTATATATCAGTGACAAAGTTTGTCAGATACATTTATACATTAAATCATATGTGTTTTATATCTAACAGATGTTACAGACAAAATGATTTGTATTGTTATAGAAAGCAAGAACGAAACGACTACCAAAATACCACAATACAAGTATTTTGTTTCACTGCATTCTTTGCTTATCTGATTCAGAGGAAGTAACTTTTATTCCCGATTTCTACACTATTTTTATTCCTGATTTCTAGACTATTTTTGTTCCTGATTTCTAGACTATTTTTATTCCTGATTTCTAGACTAATTTTATTCCTGATTTCTAGACTATTTTTGTTCCTGATGTCTCTTTCTGCTCCATATATTAGTAAATGAAAATCCATGAAGGGTCACTTGAGAAAATTGTCATCCATTTTCATTTTGAGACATTTTTTCTAATGCAATTATAAATATATGATTGTGGGCATTCAGTAGACAGTTTAAGCTTATTTGAGCACTGTCTCAGCTACAGCAATTAAAGGTTGCTACATTTGTATGGGAAAATATGAACGATGTTTTTCGATGAATATTGCACGATCGATCTGTGGGAGTGCAAAAATACATTTCACAAACATGATCATATTTTGCCATACAAATGCAGTAATCTTTTTATTATATACTCATTTTATTATTTACTCATTTTATTATACACTCATTTTCTCATGCAACGTAAGGTTTAAATATAGAAAAAAAACCACAAGAAACAAATTCGTTGAATGTATGCTGTGCAGATGCATCAATGCACAACACTATTAATGCATAGATAACTCTGTCTAGCAACATTTATACTTATTTTGCGCACCCGAAAAAACTTTCAGAAAGGAATTCTCGCTTTTATCTTCTTAAAATTAAAATTTAGAGTCATATTGTGAATGAATGTGCATTGCAGCCGCTTTTTATATGACATGGAATCAATAGATTTTGTTTATTTGGCAATGTTTTGTCTACTCATCTCCGCTGATTATGAACCTGGATTTATTTGCTGAACCTCTATTTCTAATGTTGCGTCATTCTTGCATCATAGAGTGGGTTTATCGGGGACTACGTACTTTTGAAATGTTAGAGAAGCAGACAGGTTTCACGTCCGTAGGAAGTCATTCAAAGAGCTATCACTTGTATGTCCTGCTTCTTGCACATACGTCAAAGTATGTCTTGTCTTGGAACAGTCTTCTGGGACATATACAGGTCCTGGATATGCTAAAATGTTTAGAATGTATCTTTTTTTATCATGTATGTAGACAAGCCACAAGTAGGATAATCATGGGTGTAGGCCACTCACGTGAAAATTAAATTTGTATATATACCACTTAGAACTGCGTTATTTGTTGTATTTATTTTAGCGCATGTAATATTGTAATGAAACTCAGAGTTAGTGATATCCATTTTAGGATTCAATGCAATGACTATAGTGATTTATACCAGGTTTGTTTGTTTGATTATGATTTTAACGTAGCTTTAACCATTTTTCAGTCATATTGCTAACATGTCTGGTGTGAGGTAGCTTATAGTGATGTCTAACACTCAGGCATCAAACCACAGACATGTAGCATGATGTCCCACCCAGTCACATTATCCTGACACCAGGCCGACCAGTCCTAACACAAACCTCTTAATGTTGAGCGCCAAGCGAAGCAGCTGTAAGTACAATTTTTGTACGTCTTTGGTATAACTTGGTCTAGGGATTGAATCCAAGACCCCCCCCCCCCCTTCGACGGCGGACACTCTAACCACTAGGTCACCGGAGTGGTGATTTATACTTGGCTTTCTTCCTTTCCTTTATTCGGGACTGGAAACATGACAAGCAGTGGACAGGGTCTTCGAGACAGCATTGCATGACATTTTGTTACGTCACAGATTGACAACATTTTTAGACCCATGAACATTTGGGTAGAAATGGAATGATGCAGGCTTCTGTTGGTTATGGGAGAGTGGGTGACTATCACCAAGACACACAATCGAGGCACGAGTAGTCTGTAGGATACATTAAGCGAGTATAGGTGGAAGGCTAATCAGGTGATACCGGATGACCAGTCCTAGTGGATGGCACAGTATTTGAGACTCAGAGAGTATCGTACGCATGGGATATATCTAACTAAACATCACTAACATCTAGATCAGAACATCATATGAGTGGCACTATCTAATGTGGTGAAAGACTTTAGATGTCATGGGAAACAAAACCTTGTCAGGAGGAAAGGTTTCAGAGGACAAGATAGCATAACGATACGGTTCTGGGGTAGCAAAAGCTAGTTTTACTAAGTAAGAAATTATCAATAATACACACATAGAGATGCAGGTTTCTATGATATACCATCATAAACCTAGAGTGGTAAAGTCATGAGCCAGTGGCACGACACTTGGCACCCCGTCAAAAGAGCGCCCGACAAAAGAGCGCCGACATAAGAGCGCAGACAAAAGAGCGCCGACAAAGGAGCGCAGACAAAAGAGCGCAGACATAGGAGCGCAGACAAAAGAGTGCAGACAAAAGAGCGCCGACATAAGAGCTCAGTCAGTTTAAAAAAAACACATGTTGTACGCTAAACGAATATGAAATGGTTAACACTTGTTTTAATGAAACAATCGGCGGAACGATAAAACGACATTGCACCTATTTGTGTTTATTTATATATTATGGTTAATATGTTATGAATGCAGTTTGAAAATATTTCTAACCCAAGTAACATGGAGAAGATCGAATCACAGAAAGGGAAGGCTATTATATTGTTCGAAGGCTACAGATATCGAAAGGATAGAGCAAATGCTGATGGAAGTACGACATGGAGATGCTGCAAGAAAGATGGCTGCCGAGGACGGGTGAAAATGCTGAACGATGTTGTTTTGTCATCATCGGAACACAATCACGCTCCTGATCCGGCTAAAAACGAAGCAGCGAAAGTGGTGTCGGCTATACGAAAACGGGCAGTGGAAGGGGTGGAAAAACCAAGGCAGATTATACAACAAACCAGAGCAGGAATTTCGATGGAAGTAGCACCTCATTTGCCGGCATACGTCGCTTCACAACGTGCAATAGAAAGACAAAGAAAACGCAATCAGCTGCCATACCCAAATCCGCAGAACGTTGCAGAGATAACAATTCCTGAACCTCTTCAAACGACAACAAGAGGGCAAAATTTCGTCTTGTGGGATTCCGGACCAACTGACGTTTACAGAATGATGATGCTCGGAACAATGGATAATATCAATCGTCTACAGCAAAATGAACATTGATTTGTGGATGGAACTTTCAGAGTTGCACCAGTAATCTTCTATCAGGTATTTACAATCCATGCTTTGATAGATAATAAGGCAGTGCCGTTGGTTTATTGCCTCATCCAGGATAAGACCGAAGCAACCTATATCAGAGTTTTTGAGAAAATTGTGGAACTTCTACCTACCGTGAATCCTGCGAGCATCATGTCTGATTTTGAGAAAGCCACACATAATGCAATTCAGCACGTGTTTCCCAATGCACTTCTTGTTGGTTGTCTATTTCATCTAGGCCAATGTCTCTGGCGAAAAGTGCAAGATTTAGGCTTATCGCAACTGTATCACGACAACGAGGAATGTCGAATGACAGTGAAGATGCTGCTTGCCTTAAGTTTTGTTCCTGTAAATGATGTCTGTACTGCATTCGAACAATTGGTAGAAGCTAGTCCTGCAGAAATTATGCCACTGGTAGATTATTGGGAGGATACTTACATAGGGAGGCGAAGGAGAAACCGTCGAGGTGACCCGCGCTTCGCTCTTGCTATTTGGAATGTCCATAATCGTGTCGCTGAAAATCTACCCCGTACAAACAACTCAGTCGAGGCATGGCATCGCGCATTCCAACAAACGGTAGATTGCAATCATCCTTCCGTTTATAAATTGATCAACCAGTTTCGTCTGGAACAAGATCACATCGAAATCGAACTGGAACGTCATCTAGCTGGAGTTAATCAACCAGAAGCTTCAAAGAACAAATATGTTCAGCTGAACCGAAGATTGCAGGCGATTGCTTCAACCTATGCTAATGATTCAATGATGGAATACCTACGAGGTACAACAGCCCACATCTTAGCAATATAAATGCAACTATAAAGAAACGTTTTATTAGTTTGAACTTCCTTTCATTTTGTGTAATTTCATTTCATTTTATATTTTCACTTTAGGCCTAACATTTAAAATCTTTGTATGTGTTATTAGATTTCGTTTTGAATAATTGGACTTCAGTTGATAGTCTATTATAGTTAAGATGCCCGCAAACGTTCAGTTGATTATACCAGTTTTTTAGTTAAAGAAACTGAACAATTAGTTTTTTAATGAAACAATAAAGAGTTAACATCAAACGAGGCGTCTGAGCGAGTTAATTTTCTTGTTCCTGTTTATTAAATATTGTTGTTCGATCTTTAGTTTGCGCTCTTATGTCGGCGCTCTTTTGTCGGCAAATTAGTGCGCTCTTTTGTCTGCGCTCCTATGTCGGCGCTCTTTTGTCTGCGCTCCTATGTCGGCGCTCTTTTGTCGTGCGCTCTTTTTACGGGTCACCACGACACTTACTATGACTATCATCCAGTCCCAGAGTCTGAATATTCTAAAAGAATGGCTCTCCTCTTACCAGAGACATCATTGCCAAGCATTGCAGTCGTTACATCAGATGTGCGAAGATCGCTCTTAATTTGCTAAAGAAAGGCAAATGAATGGCTCAGTACCAAATAAAACAGCTTTTCTCCAGCTTTGCATCATGATCATTAAGGATTACAAAGCACTTAAGTTCGACAGGAGACCGTTGATGATAAAATACATCCAGTAGTACATAGAGCTGCGGGCTAAGACCATTAGATGTTTCGATATGAACTACGTTAAGCAACGCAAAAGACGCCTTCCGTATCCTAGGCAACCTCGTAGCGCCCGGCACCACTCAAATCAAGTCTTGTACCTCGGTTCATCTAACTAGTGAAGTTTTGAGCAATCTCTACACGGATCAGAACAAACGCAAACGGACCGGCACCGGTTATGTGCTTTACATATTGGCGCCTAACATGAGCACTAACTAAATCTAGGCGTCTCTTCTGCACTTTACCTACCTAATCAAATCCCTTGAAATACCATTCTACTCTTTACGAAGATTAATCTGGAAGCTCAAACGTTGAATTTACAAAAAAGACGCTACCTTTTCTCCTCACATCGTGAACCACGGAACGCTTGATCAGTTACCAACAATGACAGTTAAAATGCAACTGTCATGAATGGACGGACGACTGAAATAATAAGTACATTGCCGTGACTGGCATATATAAATCTTCATAGACATTGTCATCTCATCCGCCATCACTAGATATGAAAATAACAACATTGAGCATTTCTCGCCAGCAAGATAGTACCTCTCAAAAAAGGCCTTCCTTAGTTTTCAGCCATGGAAAATATTTTCGCAGCAGCGCGAGTACGACGAACTGGCTTCAGCATCCGACAATAAAACCGTGATGCCCGTTGCGCACGATAATGTTATTTGAGGCAAGTCTAGTTAACTCGCATAAATAAAATACGATGGGGCGCGCGACACCTCTGTTGCTACCATAGCCATGGGTGCAAGCACTTTCCTCACTAGAGAGGCCGATGACGCGTTTAAATTTTTTATTGACGTTCAGAACCCATGCCTTGACATGTTGGCACACGTGCTGCACTCGAGGATGTTCCTATGAACAACTAGTACTACTATTATGCTGACAACCGCACATCTGGTGATACCTGTCTGAATAGCTCCCTTCACTTCATAACAAGTACACTTATACGACAGCCACTAGCTAACACTATCATAATAATTATCATGTTACTTGTACTGCGATTAACTTCAAATGTCATGCACGCTTCTAAACTAAAATATAGCTGTATGCAAAAGATCTCGCTACGAGCGAATTAACCAACCGCTACATGAGTCTTTACTTATAATGGCCTCAAGAACGGTTTCCTTATCAAACTGACGCGTTCTTAAATGTAGTAACACATTTATTTGCCCCTAATCACCTCATGATTGCACATCACGAAACCCTATTCTACCACATGCATGGCTTGTTTATGTTCACATTTGTATGACTCATCGGTATATTTTTCTATACTGAACACTTTAAGCATAATAAACACTACCCTTAACCATTATAGAACGAATCTTATTACTAACCATAAATACCATGGTATACACATAGGGAGACAATTGCAATCTCAAATCTTAACAAATACTGTCGTTTACAATTATTCATGAAATTTCCACAAAACTGTGTGAGATGAACATGGTAAAATGTTATTGTTCATCGATCTGCACTAGCCACACCTAGGCTACACAAGTTTTATTAAAAACCCCAACAGGTGTAAGGGGAAAGGTTATGACAAGCTTTGTTACGTAAGGCCATACGGATAGACCGACTTGTAAGTGGAAGCAACGATAAAAACCAAATAGCCAGCCATAACTTTTACCAACTCTATATTATTACATGAATCTGAGTGTGTGGTTGTTTACAGTCTGGCCAAATGGCAGTCAACAATAGTTAATTCTGTTAGGAATTTCTTGCTGTAGGATTACGTGTTTACCCAAACCCTCAAAACATGAATTTCGCCATTATCAAGCAGTAGATAAACCCCTCTCCAGCTTAACTGGGAAAATTTATTGATGTTGCTTTTAAAGATACGTCTCCTGATTTACATTTATTTTTCCAAGAACAGGTCAAACAAATCACCAAGAAGACGTTTTAAATCAACAAAGTCTATGAAAATATATCATGGTTGATAGATTAGATCAATGAAACATAATATTGTTGAGACGTATCATGTAAAATATCATTGTTATCAAATATCTTAATTAAAACAAAATAGATAAATGTATATCTTCATATAATTCCAATAGCCTAACTGGATTATACCATATACAATCAATATTTTTGTCTACATTGAATCCTATATTTCTCGTCCTCATAAATGATATCGAACTTTGACTGTATTAGTAACAATAAAAGTCGCAGCTAGAATATGGCATGCTACAAGCGAAACGCATACATTTGTCACTATTTCTCAGTTTTCAGAGTTATGCCTATCGACTTTACCTATACGATGACGTAAATATTTCAATTTCCTCTTCTTTCCCTCTAGTAAGTGTAGCAGCAAAACTTATTTGTAATCCCTTGTATACGGAGGTTCCGATTCACCACTTAACATTTTTTTAAAAATAAAATCTTACAGATATTACTCACTCTTCTTTCTGTCAGACGAATTGGCCAGACAGATGAATTATCTTTCAATTGTAAAGATTTAAGTTATTGCAGCTGAATTATTAAATATACTCAGTATCGCAGTGTTAATTGAACGAATGAATATACATCATCGCCATGCTCCTGTCTCCCTCGCAACAATGCATAAATATGACTAGTACGCGCAATATTTCATTCACTAGAAACAAAGATATTTATTTATATTTTAATTTTGTTATACTATAGTCATACTCAATATTATCATATGTTAACAAGCTCCTTTAGTTTAACTACCAGCATATATGTAAGCTTAGAATTATGAAAGAAAACTTGCATCATTGAAAGACCTATGTGTGAATGACGGACACATTTTTTAGTGCGTTAAAGAAGTGGACGGTCCCAGTACCCATTAAAATAGTGTCATAAATATATTTAATTCTGCAAAAACAACATGCATATATCTCACACATACTATCGAATATTATTACTATAATTATGGTAAAGTTAAATATTGAGCGTAAAAACAATGAATGCGGTCCACGATATATTGTTTATCTTTGTCAATACTAACATCGATCACTGCAGATGATCAAACTCTTTAACAACACTTGGCTACATTATCAAGGAACTACTTTTGATAAAACTGAATAAAACAAAATTACGATTGTATAGCTTAGCAACAATAACTCTAGTGCCAAACATTGAAGAAGGAAGTACGTATACTATTATACACACTTAATTACCAATGTAATGTAGTCTTGTAATTTAATTGTTTGACTATTCAGCTGCACGTTTAACTGTAACACTAAATAGCTGGACACATTGAAGGAATTTTCTAACCTAAATAATAAAAAGAAAAACAAAAGCTATGTATATATGAGTTTTCTCTGACATGTCAATACCTCGTTTTAGATATCTCTGGGAGGCCATAACGTACTCGCTATCGAAACCGCGCGGAATCAGCAGACGTTTGTCCTTTAAAAGAGATGACCAAATTAAACGAAATTTTATTAAACTTTGCCTGATATCGACAAACAGAAGTTGAGGTTGGAGCTTAATATGATTCAATGCGTATTTAATTATCATTAAACCGAGGAGAATAAGATCCCTCTGAAACAATCAATCGGTTTAAACATGTTTTGTACAAGAGAATACTGAAACATTTCTTAAATAGCAATACAAACATTATATATACCAGACGACATAAATAACTATTTTATTGTGAACATTATGCTGTTGTGGGGGTGATTCTAGTTCGAACACCGCATAAAGTAGATATTTTATACATTATGTTCCCAACTTTAATAACTGAATAAAGTACAAAAGTACAGAACCTAAATTAAAATATGAAGACCACATAAAAACGTAAGATGAAATTTATGCCTTTAGAACCGAACAAATGGCGTAGAGTATTTCCAATTTCGTTATGAAATACAACACGACAAGCTTGCCACGTGAAAGCATGAGGCAGCCAAAAACTCTGAAGGAGAGAAGCTGGATCTTGAATAGGCTTAATGCATGAGAGCCGCATGACATTAGTTTAAAATAAATAACTCATAAGCTGATAATATCGAACACAAAATGCCATTAGAACGCACATGAAGCATACCTGAAGTATGAATAGACCATTTCATGAAGACTTCGGCAAACATCGTAATTTGCTCGGAATTTTAATCACGTGGCGGGTGGTCAGCTGACCGCAATAGCCAATCGATAGGTGGTAGGCAAAAAATGGCGGACGCTTCAGCATCAGCATCAATTTCTCAAACTAGTTCAACATCGTTTATCGAGTTGAAAAATGCATATTCAACAGCGATGCTGCCGCAGATATTGATGAAATTTAATATTGGAACAATTCTGTCTTATTTTCTGGAAACCAGGGCGGATTTCAAAGCCATACGTGAGAGTAATTTTGAGCTGTTTACGTCTGGGTAAGTACATGTAAGTATGAAAACGGTGTCGAAGTAAACAAATTTAATCGTGACAATCAAAGATCAGGATGTTCAAACTATTTTTATGTATCCAAAACGTCGCTGCAATAAGTGAATTTATCAGATTTAGTTTTTGAAATTCTGTGAATAATTTTCATGTAAATTTCAATCATTTAATTAGCTCCACTTGCTGGATTTGCAAAAAGCTGAATATCGACGTCACCGGTATTCGATCTCTATAACGTTCACGGACAAGTACAAAACTATTTATCAAGTTGCAATACTAATACATGTAATACATTTTATGTGCAGTACCGGGTATGTATAGTTAATTTGATTTAAAAAGATTTTATATACAATGGATATGCCTAGTTAATTAGAATATAACTTAAGCTTCAGAAAATAACTTGAAATAAGACAATTTTATTTTTGCCTTTCGTAATGAATATGATTGAATGTTTATTGTCAGCCAAAAAAACATTTTGATGTGTGTTCTTTTGTTACAGCACATCAGTGTGAAGCAAGATGAAATTGCAAAAATGGCCATTGTTTCTGCTGAGGTTCTAGCCCACATGAAACAGCAATTCTACAGAGTGATTATAATGCTGAACGCTGTGGGTGACATTATACATGCTAGCTGCTCATGCCCAGCTGGGTTTGGTCCCAACTGTACCTGCAAACATGCCGCTGCACTGTGTTATGCATTGGAAGATTTTGTCAACGTGTTTGTGCTTCCTGAAGACATTCCATTATGTACTGGTATGTATATCTTCAAGTTGAGACATAGTACTATAAATATTGGTAGTCAAATTTACAAAGACATTCAATAGCAATAACATCAATGGTAGCAGAAAACATTTCATTTTCTTTTGCCTGTTACTTAAACTTTTCCATTTATTTTTAGATAAACTTGAGGCCTGGAATAAGCCAAGGCAAGTCAAACTTCCAGCAGTTCCAATCTATGATATAGACTTTACACGAAAACAGCATGGGAAAAAAAGAAAACAGAACCGACAATTAAAAGGAGAACAACCGGAGGCTTATAAGCTTAATAAAGTTTACGACACTGAGAGAGCTTTTGCAGAATCATTCCTCTGTGAATTAGAGCAATGGAGTAAAGAATCCAACCCCCGTAAACAGCTCTTAATAAATACAGTTGCAAGTCAAGATGATCCAGTTGAAACACTTGTCTCTGTAAATCCATTGTATGATTATGTTGAAAAAGTTAAAAAATATCACAGATGTATCTAATTCAAATAGTATTACCAAACAAACTGAGTTAAAGAATTGTTTAAAAGTCACTGAGGATGAACAACTACTTATTCAAGAAAATACTCTTCTACAAAGCAGATTGTCTGATTGGTTTACTTTGAGACAACTGAAAATAACTGGTTCTATTGTTAGCCGTATTTGTAACTTCTTTTTGTTCATGAAATCCAATCCCAACACAATAAGTAATGCAATATTAGAGCCATCTACTTTTTCCTCAGCAGCAATGAAATATGGATTAGGTATGGAGCCAACAGTTATCAATCGGTATGTTGCTGAGAAAGTTAAAGAGGGTTCAAATATTTCTATTAAAAAGTTGGGTTTAATTGTCGATAAGGATCATGGGTTCCTTGCAGTATCGCCTGATGGTGGAGTTGAAGAAAATAACTATCTTGTTGGTATTGTTGAATGCAAAGTAGCAGTAAAATGGAGCCACCAAACTGTTGTCGACAGTGCTAAAGAACCTGGGTATCCATTAAAATCAATGATCATAAACCAACATGGAACTTCAGTCCAAATTTTGGGGTTAAAACCTAATTATGCTTGGTATCATCAAATTCAGTTGCAACTCTATGTATGTAGGTCATTTGCAAAGTATTGTGATTTGGCTTTGCTTCATCCAGACTCCGGAAGTTTTCATTGTCAGAGATTTGAATTGAATCAAGAATGGGTAGACAAATTCTTGCCGAAACTTGAGACCTTTTTTGATGATTATATGGCTGACAAAATTTTGCAAAAGTACAAATTGCTATAAATCTGCAGCTATTATGAAAATTCTCTGTAGTGATGTGTTATGAATCATTTTTAAAACAAATTTATTATCTCCATAATAGGTTGACCACTGGGTTAGGTAACCAACTCAAAATCACCTTATAATCATATATGTTGCTTTTTTTGCCTTTTTTAAGATATTTATAAACTTTAGTGAATTTTGTTTCCTTTTGGAAGCTCATTATTTTATCCTCCTGCTTATCAAAATTATGTACAAAATGGTTTTTGAGAGCATCTTTCCATGATTTTGGAAATAAAGGAAAAGTATTTAAAGAAATCATTACATCTCGTTTATGTTGTTGTTTCTTTATCATTTCAATCGGCATCAGATTACCGTGATCGTTTACTAAATCATAAGTTCCTCCAACAAATCTGCCTTTCAGCTCAAGTGGCATACATTTATAATACATGTACATCCAAAAGATAAGTTGTGAATTCTCTCAAAATACAAAGACATGTAGCAGTAAAAGATTTTAATGACAAATAGATTTTGTTAAATAAAGTACAATTTGGATCTGGCTGTTTTCTGACATACATGAGTACATGTGCATATTCTGACATAGCTTAACAACAACGAGCAAAAGAAGAACAATTTTAACACTACTCTTTTGCCACCAGAGCACAAATAAAATGATTTATGTGCCTAGGGTAAACAAGATTGGCCCGGTTAAATGCAGGTTTATATCAATCATCAATTTCTTCAAGTTGACTTTTCTCGCTTTCAGAAATGTTTGATCTGATTAAAGGTCCTAAATTTGCTAAAAAGCCACAGATGTAACCGATTTCATTCATGAGAGGCTTGTACAGCATTGGGATCATTTTTTGCTTCAAAAATGCAAATGTAACCAGGCAAGCATTAAAGTTTTCAACAGTTATTCTTGATCTAGCTGTAAGTCTCCCTGAATCGCGGTCATGAGAGTCAAAGTGTTTGCTCTTTTCAGAGAGAAATGGTGGTCTATAAAGAGTTATTCCTTTTCCTTGAATTAAATCTTTTATCAAAAAATCTTTATCAACCATAAGACCATCACCACGTTGCAGTTTGTGTACTATATCACTTTGTCCAAAAATTTCCTTATCAGATGAATTGCCACCAAACATATCTGAACAGTGAATTAAAGCCCCATTTGGAGCAGATGTGTACATAGCTTTGACAGTATGACAGTTTTTGTAATTTGAAAACATCTGTTTTCCAGCTATGGGACCTCCTGGGACCTGTGTGCAAAGTTCAACACAATCTGCAATTGCAACAAGATCTGGAAAATGTTGTTTGGTCGATAATGGCATATGTTTTGAACATTTTCCTTTGAAGGCCATATTTTAATAATCTTAAATTTGCTATACATTCGTTTAATCCAAAATTTAAAAATTTCAGAAATTCTGCCTGTAGAAATATTAAAATCAGAGGCAAGAACTGAATCAATAGGATTTCGTTTCAATTTGTATAGTACAAGAAGTTGATTTTCTGAATCTGTGAGAAAAAAGTTTGTTCGGATCACCATGACCAGGGATAGTCTCACATTCTATATGAGAGCAACAACTCACTAAATACTTATGCAGTATTGTAAAAAGCTTGTAATCTTCGATACCAGTGTATCTTTTCAAATCTTTATCTGAACTTTTTAAAGTCTCAAGTTTTGAAATATTTTCTTGACTTGACTTCTCACAAGTTATGTTGGAGTCTGTCTGAGTTGTCTTAGTAGATTTAAGATAAGAAGATGGTGTTTCAGTTTGTGTCTCTGCACCTATACTTATGTCTGTACTCATTTTTGCAGATCCCTTCTGTTTAGGGGTTACTTGTGTGTGCTTTTGTTTGGTGGGGGTTCTTTGTATTCCTATGGAAACTTTGTTTTTCTTTGGTGTGACTTGTGATGTAGCGTCGCTGAATAATTTTCTTTTCCTTACTTGCGATGGGGTCCATTGTAGAGGTCGTAAGGACTTTTGAGAAATAATCATGTCATCTGTAAAAAGAAATAAAATGATTACAAGTGGGTGTGGGAACATTGTTTTTGCTTTTCAAATATTTGATCAGCATTGACCCTCCCCCATTTCCAAGGAATATCATGAAAAATAATTATGAAAACTCTATTGTTTTTAACAGAATAGTTATCTTTTCTAATTTTATTACAATGGGGGATTGTTAGAAAAATATTTTGTAAGCACAGGTTATAGACGTCACAAACAGTTACAAGTCTATTAAATAAGAACACAAAAAGTTTAAATGGCCATATAAATGTCCAATTTTGCAAGGAAATATAGTGTTCACCTCAGAAGTAATGATTGTTTAATATTAAAGCATGTGTGTTCAAAAAAGAAAATATGGCTATAATTGTTTAGCATTTTCTAATCATAAAATTGAATATGAAGATTTTTTATACATTCATAAAATGGATGACTACTTTAAAAAAAATAAACATATGCAAAGTATGTAAATACAGGTTTTAATTTTTTTAATCAGTATGTTATTTTCTTATGTATAACAGGTAGAAAAATTATTATTAAAGTTACCATCATTTGCAGTTGTTTGAAGTTTGGTCATTGGAATGATATCCTCAACAGCATCAAGTATATTTGCTGTATCCTCTATGCTGGTATCCGAGTATGCAATTGTTTGAGGTTTGGTCATTGGAATGATATCCTCAGCAGCATCAATTATATTTGCTGTATCCTCTTTGCTGGTATCCGAGTATGCAATTGTTTGAGGTTTGGTCATTGGAATGATATCCTCAGCAGCATCAAGTATATTTGCTGAATCCTCTATGCTGGTATCAGAGTCTGCAATTGATTGAGGTTCCGTAATTGGATTAGGACCCATAGCATCATCTGGTATATTTCCTGTATTGTCTGTGCTGGTATAGAGATTGATTTGATGAACTGTAAAATATAATTATTTAATGTAAGAATCATAAAAAAAAGATAGACACACCTGTTTAAATTATAATTATGATTATAATAATGATTTAAACTATATTACACATTGCAACATTTACTAGCATTTAGTGATTAGTAGAGACTAACAATCAAATGTGTAAGAAATCAACTCTATTGACACATACATTAACAAGGTGTGATCTATGATTCTATCTACTGACAAATAAAAGAATAGCACAAACCATAAACATTCCTCTGAGTTGACTCCATGTGTGATACAGTGAGCTGTAGTAGACCTGCAACAGCTTCTTGTCTTTCAAAATCTGAATTTGGAAAAAGGACATAATATTATACACATTATTTAGCTTAAAAACTACACAAGTAACTGTAGGATGAAGGTAAGAATATGCCGAGGAGGGATTTCAGTGTATCATGTTCCCAATACAGTATTAATAATTTAAAAATAGACTACTTTAACAATCAATAACTTATTTATATAAATTATTGAGTTGGTTAACAGAAACTCTGAATATTACGTTATTTGATTAGACATAACTGAATAAAGTCACGATATGAAAATAATTTATGATATTAAATTTAATATTTTTATTTTCAGTAGGACATAATTTACATACCTTCATTTTACTATGACACCGTATTACATAAATTGAGTTGTAATGACCAATTTATGGTTTATTATATTATTAATATGCGGTATAACAAACCTGGAATATTTTTCGACGGTAAAGCCTTGGATGTTCCTTCAGCGTCAGCACTAAAATGTAGAGAACACATTCTCGCATTCTTTAACTGTGCCATTCGTTTTCCGGTCAATTCAAGTTCAGATTTTCCTGCTCGTATGAGCCACTGTTTGCATAGCAAATCATCTCTCCATGGCAGACGATGGAATTTAATGCCACATCCTTGATTGGAGCTACTTTTGCAACCTCTGACGATACAAGTAGTGGGCATTTCTTAACGTTTTATCTCAGAGATATTTCTAAACATAAATGGACGCCAATTGGGTAAGTACATGTACCTACCAGCGTTTGATTGGCTGGAGTATAAAGGGACTCAGAGGTTATTCGGATAATTACGGAGAAACTCGGTTAAATTCGGTATGAAATGGTCTATGACGCACGGCAAAAGCAGATCTCACGTGTGTCATACAGACAGATAAAGACAACGCATAACAGCAAAATAATTACATGGCTAACGTAATAGTGGCCTTACACGGGATGTAAGGACGCGAACATATCGAAAAATATATATATGGTCCGTAGGCTGACCGTGGTGAGCATTTTGTGTGTGTGTGTGTGATTTGGATTTTTAACGTAGCTTTAACAACTTTTCAGTCATATCGCTACGATGTCTGCAGTGTGACAGTTTATAGTGATGTCTGTGGCATAATGCCACCCAGTCGCAGTATCCTGATGCCAGGCAGACAAATCCTAACACTAACCTCTTAGTACTGAGCGCTAAGCGAGGCAGATTTTAGTACCATTTGAGCTTTTAGAAAACATGTATGACATGTTTTTAAGTTAAGGTTGGCGACCTATTTTATTAATATTCTTCTCTTTTTGTTTTTATTTTTAAGAACCTTTCTTAAATTGTTTTATGCCTCTGAGAAGTAGTCGAGAAACTTGCATTTAATTGTTTTTACCTAAATAAAACATGATGAAAACCACTGACATTTTCTGACGAAATCCTATGGTCCGTAGGCTCACCGTGGTGAGCATTTTGTGTGTGTGTGTGTGTGTGTGTGTGTGTGTGTGATTTGGATTTTTAATGTAGCTTTAACAACTTTTCAGTCATATCGCTACGATGTCTGCAGTGTGACAGTTTATAGTGATGTCTGTGGCATAATACCACCCAGTCACAGTAACCTGACGCTAGGCCGACAAGTCCTAACACTAACCTATTATTACTGAGCGCTAAGCGAGGCACTTTTGAGTACCATTTGAGCTTTCAGTAAACATGTATGACATCCTTTTAAGTTAAAGTTGGCGACCTATTATTAATATTCTTTTCTTTTTATTTTTATTTTTAAGAACCTTTTTATTTTTATTCCTTTTTTAAATTTTTTTATGTTTCTGAGAAGTAGTCGAGAAACATGCATTTAAATGTTTTTACCTAAATAAAACATGATGAAAACCACTGATATTTTCTCACGAAATCCTGAATAACATCTTAATTAACTGTTTAATCCCAGATATTCTTTTTTAAAAAAAGTGTAATTTTGGCAATTTTTATTACTCACATGCAACTGAATTGATAAATAATTAAATAATAAATGAATCATATACAGACAAAACATACTTATAATCTAGTAAGAAGGCAATATTTTTAACTAATAGTGTATTCATTTTGAGGAACGGACAATACATTAAATGTTGAGTCTTACACGCCATATTTAACATGTTTATTTATCAATTACTATTGAGCATGGAGTTGGCAGCAGTTGTCGTTTAAACAATAAATCAAGACTGCAATTAAAATACATATAAGTTCATAGTAAAATCAAACAATAGCTAAATATAATTCATAGTTAATATTATAGAATATAAGAATATAATACAAAAAATATAAAATGTAATCAGAGAGAACTGAATTAGTTTCCACATTGTCTCTCAAACACAATTACATTTAGACCATCATAAAATATATTGTTCTTACATGAAAGAGATCAGAAGTCTTGAAGCCCCCGTAGTGCAATACTTGAAGAAATGTATTTGTGTTGCGTTTTAATCCATCTTTTGAGCACATCTCTGTGTTTCGTAAATGACATATTGTAAATGCAGATACTGGCCTTCTCAGTTTTCTAATATTATCAATATAACCACTTGAGGTGTGAATATTTTACTAGAGTATGAAGCACTGTGTTACTGTAGTATTACCAGTCTAATTGTAGTGAAAATACAAAAATAAAGTTACGTCAATACAAAAAATGAATTAAAACAAATTGATAGAAAGGTAAGTTGTAACAATACCCATCTGGTTGTTTAAGCTTTGTCATCGAGGAGCCATAAGCTAAGAACACATTTATAATTATAAACAAGACAAAAGTCGATTATGAAATTGAATTACAAAAATTATTTAATCAATATGATAAGCTTTAAGCATATTAATTAACATAATTTTACATACAAATATGTTAGTTCATTGTAATAAACTGTTATCATTATTCGTTTCTTGTTTTCCTTCTTTTCAGTTTCATGTTGTACTATGTGTATTAGTTGCATTTAATTTTTATAATATCAACGGATCATATTAATGGGTGTATACCCGTTATTGTTTTGATCCAACACGTTATAGAAAGAAAAAAAAGTCTCATTCCTATGGATATTACGATCAGCCGATGTTGAGTGTATCTTCCTGTCGCATGCATCCTATCAATACACACATATGTGAACACATTGAGGTAAATGAATTTGCAAACAGTGGTGTCAAAAACTAGATTTTAATCAAGAATAAGAAAATTAAGAATTTAAGTTTTGTGTTAGTACTATACTAATAATCATGTCAGCTCGCTTACTGTCAAACTTTGCAATATGCGTGTACGAAACAGAAATCGCATTTAAAGTAAGCTGCGAGTAAAAAGGTGAAAACATCATTATTATCGTATAACCCGTTCGGTGTGGTTGAGTCAAATAAAATGCATGATATTGAAATTACCTTTGACACGTGGAAGAGAATGTATAGCCTTGATCGTTTCAAATAATTTATTTTGCCGTTGTTGGCCGATAGCTTTCAATGTTTTATCAAATTTATGATAAGATTTACACAACTTGTTTCATCAAATACAAATGACGAACAACATGACAACATCATTAGATGTTGCCAAACTAGAGAATGAAACAAATCATCTTACGAGCCGTCACTATGGCTCTGCCGCCAAGTCACGAGATCATAATGGTCATATACATACAACGAATACGAGGACTTGAGACATAAATCTCACTGACATTATTGAACACATTGGACTGATAAAATAAAGCAGCATCAGCAACTAATGTTTTAGACGGATAGGCGGAAGTTATAATGTTCCCAATGAAGGATAAATACGAAAAAACTTTGTTGTGTGTGCTAGGTTCGCAACATATATAATATAGATAATATTGTAACACGGCCTGTTCTGTCGTAAAGCGTTGTCTATGAAATATAAAATCAAGATCATTATGTTAATTGAACCTCTCTGTGTTTTGTTATACATGGCATAGATATCTGTAGTAAAAACCGTAACAACAGTGGGAAACGCTATTGCAGTAGCCATGTTTACATAATCAACTATTGTAACAAAAATGAATTGCAGCAAAGATGTTATCAGATACTTGGAAATATGTTGAAATAGACGTTCAACAAAATTACGCGATGAAATAATATCAGAATTTTGGGAAGCTGATAGTATATATTTCAAGAAAAAAATATATACTACTTCATAAAACATATCTGATTGTAAGTATAATATTACCACTGTCCAAAACAATTGTCCCAATGAAACGAATTGTATATGACATGAATAGACAACAAGACATGAATTATTTGTAAATATTGAAAGGGTTCAAACTGTGAAAGTTAAAATCACTATAAATGGAACGGAAATTGGCTATGCTGCCTAGTGCCGCCTGATTGTCAGCTCCATGAAGTCTCAGAGAGATGTATCAAAGTATGTGCTGCAGTGAGCTCGGATTTGGAACTGGTTATGCCATTGGTACTGTATGCATTCCAAGTGTTACCATTGTATGTGTTACAACAGTAAGAATTATCACTGGCGATGGTTATACCTAAGATGGACGGTCCATTATGGGTGAAGTGATAGATGTTTAGAATCGTTCTGGAAAGGAAACAATCGTTGTAGACTGTCAAATCATGATACCTGTCGACCAGCCCATGGAAGTGGACCTCTCTAAGTTATTTAGTACAATGAGCCACAGAGTGAATTGTTTAAACTTGACGTTAATGCTCAGTCAGTAACGATTACAGTAAAAGAACAAACATCCTGTGAAACAGCTAAGCAATCTTCACCTGTTGACGGATGATCTAGAACAGCTGACAGCTAAGGCTTAATCAACTATCGATGAGTGGCTTGAAACGTTTACGAAGAAGGATTTATGTTTACGGATTGTCCGATGAAAAGATGTAATTCTCAAGATTTCGCAGAACCGGCCCAATCGAGGCAAGGGATATATATCCACGCCCTTTTAGATCCCCAAGTAGAAAACCAAGACGCCGATCTTTATGTAAGCCAGTCTTTAATGCCTTACCTTACAAATGTCAACACAAACTGTCTGAGTAATTGCAGTATATTTTAGTCAACCATTCGATCTGGCAAGCTTCAGTTCCGATGAAGGTTGCTGACATTATCGTGTTTTATCACGTTTGATATAGCAGCAACAAGCATAAAGATCGAACGCACGTTTCCTGGCGATGCATTCATGCTGACGAGACCATTTTAAGAGCCACGATAAGGTCTGTCGCGGTCTAGTAGTAAAGATATTGATGACCTTCCTTCAAGAATCAAGAATGAACAAGTTGTACATTGAGTACCTATTTTATTAGATGGACGTACCCTTTGATTTTTATACTAACTTCAAAGCCCTGATCGTGTCGCTGAAAAGGCAAGAAGCTGATCTCACCGACAGCAATACCTGTTAGTCCGCCATCCAGATTCAGTGGGGCTTCTGCTATATCGACAAGTGATGTGAATTTTAAAGCAAACCTCATATGATATATAGAAGAAAGTACAATGTAGCTGAAATGATCAAAAACATGGAGAAATATATGGTATATCTTCGTGAGGAATTAGCTCAACTTTATAATTAGAAGATAACGCCTTCCACCATCACTGAGTTCCGAGAGGTTATGGTCTTTGACGTCTGAAGAAAGCAGCTGGATATGGACCGAGTGAAAGACTGTCGCATCACTGACCAACACCGCAGAGCCTCCACTATCAGTTTAATTTCTATCTAAGACGAATACAACATCTAACGAAAGTCCCTCTTTGTTCCACACGTTGATGAATTACGACGGTCACATCCTATTGGGGTCATGTGAACGATCCCACTGCAGATAACAATGTCATTCCCGACATCAAGTACATGTATAGTTATAGGCAGCTATCAAGTCTTACCATGCAGCATATACAAGCTGGATGTTGATTTTACAGGTTAATTTCAGTAAATATGCTGAAGACGATGTCCAAAGGTATACATCTGTACAAGCCCATAGATGGGTCTATTTTCTTATTCTCACACACCTTCGAAGTCTCCTATAGCACCATGAATCGTCCGAGTATATCTTCAAAAGAATATCAGCACGCTCCTAAAGTTAAAAATAGATGTGGATGCACGATCATTTCTACGCCACGTTAAGCGTATTTTATTTCCGTGCAGCAGCCTACGTGGGTGGAGTTTACATAAACACTAATTATCTTCTGGAAGAGACTGCCTGTATTGGTGTTCTCTGTCGAGTAAGATCAAAAGTATCACCTTCAGACGTCATAAAAAATCTAGCCACCGAATTTAGAAAGCAAAATTTGCATGTCGCACAGTGCCATCTCGGCGTGTTTACCCGCACTCTGAGAAGTTGTTGGCTGTCCCAAGCGCACATTTAATTTGCATTCATACACTGGGGAGGGGTGGATATGGTACAAATTTAGTCTAAAAGGCAAACCTTGCCAATGTATGCTTTGGTAGCAACATCTTTTGGACTAACATGCTCCCAACACCTTACGATTATATTGTCGTTCTTATTTAAGGGTCCTCACATAGTATCACCAGCCTTCATGCTTTAGAAATAGCGAGTTCATTATATTGAACATCAGTATGGTCTTTCCGTTCCGCGTCTTTACCCTCAGTAGGCTTTCCATGGTTTCCCACTCCACCGGTTATAACACTAGAGAGCCCCCGTAACTACTGGCATACAAGATTGGCAAATAAAGTCAGGGCTGAGGGCTTTACGGATCTCATTAAACGTTTACATGTGATGATGTTATATCATCTACTATTCTCTTAGCTTACCCGATATCTTAGAAGCAATTTAAGATCTCCTACAGCCTTTTAACCTTTGCTGGCGAAACTGACGACTCTTCTGAGCTGACCCGTTTCGTATGGATCATCCACACTGTATACATGTCTTTTTTCAGAGGCACCAAATAAAGGTTCGCACAAGGTAACTATGGACCAAACGGATGGCACAACTCTATCCTAGAAAGGTAAGGAGGGCTAGTAAAATATGTAAGTCATAGGTGAGTCAAATATATGTCAACGGCCACTGTAAAAAAAAAGTCTTGAAGATCTCTAAAGGTTCTCTTTAGTCCTTAAACTCTTCTTCGCAACAGTTACCAGACTTCACAATCAAATGCAAATTCTTCCTTCCAACTGTCTTCCCACTTACGCTTCAGACTATCCATGATTGTAATTCGTCAACTCACGTCATTAATTGGTATGCTGGTGATAATTTCCAACTCTACCATGACCACCAGTGTCCAAATAAGGTTTTTGCAGGGTAGCTATGGAAGACAAATGGACAAAATACCTTGATTGTGAAAGTTAATGGGGCCCTGGGTCCAATAGTATCTAGTACAATCTATGATTTCTAAGGTCTCTGAGATTCCTTTGTAACCCTTAACCTCATCTTCAGGATAGTTACCAAGCTTTTCACAATCAAAAGCAGACTGTCCCTTTACACTTGTATACTCGGTTAGAATGTTATAGTGGCGTGAAACCCACCTTACCAGTACCTCCAGAGGCAAGCCCCTCCTACCTAAACCAACCCACTAAATGCACACTGATTCAAGTCAAAACATTTCTGCTCCGTGAATTTGGAAAACGCTACATATCCTGGTCAAACATTCTCATTCAACTTCTGATGCATGTGCAAATAACCTCCTGATTATCTTTAAATCATCCCGTTCAAGTCATAGACTCGTACACTAATACAGCAGCCATTATGTAACTCCATCAGTGAAAGTTACCACGCTATTTGTATGTAGATCGCCTATAAATAACACCTTTGCTCACTGATAGGCTGAAGCGAGTATCCGTAAATGATCACCAACTGATCTTGAGAGACCATAGTGTGTGAATATTTCCTTAAAGCTCTCTCTCTCTCTGTCTCTCTCTGTCTCTCTCTCTCTCTCCGAATTGGGAAAGAGAATTATGTTACATATTTTATGTGCGAATAATCACTTAACACAACAGTCATAAACTGCCCACCACATTCATCGCGAATATAGTTCTTCATTCGGTTATATAGTTCATCTTGCCAGCCATTACGTTTAAGCATTAAATAAAACAAACAATTGGATGCTGTGGGAAATTCATACATTTCATCTGGTGCATGACAAACTTGTGTATTTTCACCCACTCGATAATATACATCCGATATTCTATCGTTCCAAGCAAATATCGTCTATGTAGCTTTCTGCATATTATTGGTTATCATGACATTTTGTATTTCTGATAATACCTGGACGTCTGTCATATCATACATTAATTATATTTTGGTCCTTCTGCGCATTGTCCTATATACACGTATTAACACAGATTAACCTTTATGTTTAGATGTGTATACTATTTAGAAGACAAGGTACTCATGTGATGTCACATGCAGAAAATAATATACCACTAATTGGTCTTGCGTTATCGCTTCAAAAATCTCATAGCAGCCTACGAAAGTTTTCGAGCCTCTTATTTTGGGCTAAATTATTGCCTCTTAATTTGGGTGAATTATTGCCTCTTTCTTTTGGTTGAATTGTTGGCTCTTATTATTGCTCTGTTTTATTGCCTCTTAACCACAAATGTGCAATAGGTCTAAAATCAAACGTTGGTGTACATCTAAACTGATGAAAGCACAGATCGAGTTACATCGTCTCAACGAAAATTCTAAACATAGTGTGGTAGCAAAAGTCAACTTCAAATTACAAATACCCCTTTATTGGTAAATATTCAGCTATACTAAATACCTATGTACAAACGCAACAAAATCTTCTAGGTAGTGTAAAAAAAGAAGATGCGGTGTAAGGGCCAGAGGAAAATAGTGAAACTTTATTGTTCAACTACACCATCAATAACATCATTCAGATAGTGTAACAAAGAAGATGAGATGTAACGGCCAGAGGAAAAGAGTGAAAGTTTATTTTTCATCTACACCAAACACCAATCTAAACTAAAACGTTTAAATAAAATTATGCAAATACAAATTAGCGGAAAGAACACAACGAGAATCTGAATTCCCCAAATACCCTCCTATTTAAAAAAAAATTGTCTTCAAGATATGTATCCAACGTTTAAGGAAATATGTTACAGCGCATATGCAAAAGCCGCATTCCTAGGCCACACAGTTTTATAATTCTTCCAACATGTGTAATGGGAGAAGTGATGACAAGCTTTATCACGGACTGACAGACAGGTGTAATGGAAGAAGTGATGACAAGCATTGTGACGGACTGACAGATAGGTGTAATGGGAGAAGTGATGACAAGCCCTGTCACGGACTGACAAACAGGTGTAATAGGAGAAGTGATGACAAGCTTTGTCACGGACTGACAGACAGGTGTAATGGAAGAAGTGATGACAAGCATTGTGACAGACTGACAGACAGGTGTAATGGAAGACGTCATGACAAGCTTTCTAACGGACTGACAGATACGTGTAATGGCAGAAGTGATAACAAGCTTTGTCACGGACTGACAGACAGGTGTAATGGGAGAAGTGATGACAAGTTTTGTCACGGACTGACAGACATGTGTAATGGGAGAAGTGATAACAAGCTTTGTCACGGACTGACAGACAGGTGTAATAGGAGAAGTGATGACAAGCTTTGTCATGGACTGACAGACAGGTGTAATGGGAGAAGTGATGACAAGCGTTGTCAAGGACTGACAGACACGTGGACAGACTAGTGTACGGAACCAACGATAAAAACCACAGCATAAATATTACCAGCTCTATATTATTACATGAAAGTCATTGTGTGCACAGTTTGAGCAAATGACAATCAACACTAATTCGGATAGGAATGTTTTTTGTCTTGATAAGTATTGACCAAAGCCACCAAGCATATAGATAAATAATCTCTTTAACCTTAAACCTAAATCATATTTCTGTAAAGGATGATTCTCCAGATATATCCTTAGTATTCCAAAATGAGGATCCCGTTGATCGGGAAGCTTCACATTTTACTGTCACTAACATCTTACGATTTTATGCTGAACTATTTGGTTTTTTATATTGCTGGTCGATAGTAAACCCTTTAGTATTTTTAAACATATATAAATACATCTTATTACATGGTGCTAAATAGCCTAAAAGTGCTGGTGCGCAGTTAAAAATAAATCAATCAATCAAACCAAAACTTAGCTCAAATAAATATACAGCAAAACCTGCAGCTACAAAGTCGATTAAAAAAATCCTTGTCTATTGATTTGATCATTGAAACATATTATTGTAGAGACATATATCATGCTCAAGATCTTCGTTATCAAATATATTTAATAAAGCAATAGAGATAAATATAATCTCATATATATAATTCGAAAAACTTTAATTTGATCTACCATACATAGTCAATGTTTAAAATAGGCAATGGCTGTATTTATGCCCTTATTTTGAATCTTGTAAGTGTAACAGAACAATGTAAGTGTAAACCCTTGTAGACAGGTGTTCCGATTCACATGCTTTTATCTTTCATAAAAATACGTTTTTAATCACTGATATTATTATTGTACTTAATACTATCACATCTTATCATAACCATTTTGTTCCTGCTGCAATATGTGCGTACGTGTTATAATCCTTTAAAGAAAATATCCAGTATTGAAAGACAGATACGTAAATGACCGACAGTTCATTTGATCATTAATTCAAAGAGGAACGAGTCAGCATCCTATACAATAGTGTCATAAATATATTTAATTCTGAAAAAACAACATGCATATATTTCACACATACTATAGAATATTATGGTATTGTTCATCCATGCAATTATACTTGCAACTTCCAACTTGGCAATGAATAATGAGCGTAATAACAATGAATGCCGTCCACGACACAACGTTCATCTTTAACAATAATAACACCGCTGCAGACGACTTCATATACTGATGGACTGGATTAAACTCGTATATAACACTTGGCTAATTTACCAAGAAACTACTTTGGATAAAACAGAATACGGCCAAATTCCGGTTGTATGACTTAAAGGCAGTAACTCTTGTCACAATCTGTGAACACGGAAGCACATATTACCTTTGATGCAAACTTAATCGACCACCACCTTGTGACCTAGTGGTTAACAGCTAAGCGACCCTGCTTTATTACTGTATTATCCAACAGATTTATATATGTCACTTGTATTACACAATTTCAGTTGACTCGTCATCATACAGTTACGATACAGACAATCAGCAACAACCATTAAGAGCATTCGAACCTCTTTTTACGGATTAAGTACGAACAATCGTGTTGAAGAGTGCACCAAAATCATGTAAACATAGTCCAATTCCAACATCACGGCTGCGTGAGTGTATAGACCCAATACTGTAATCACTAACTGATGTTATTAACATCTCTCTCTCATCCGGGGAATTTCCTTCATGTTTCAAAACTGCCATTGTAACGCCTCTGCTAATGAAACTTACACATGACAATAACTATTTCAAGAACTACCGCCCAGTTTATGATATCCCGTTCAAAATACAAAATCTTAGAAAAGGTTGATTTAACCTAACTTGCATCTCATTTGAATCCAAACAGTCTTTTTAGCAATGTACAGTCTGCATAAATCGCTCTTACCACAGTTCTGAAACTACTCTTCTGAAAGTGTTTAAGGACATTCTCTCTGCTTTGCATAGCGGAAAGATTACAGTCCTCACCCTCCTTGATTTGTCAGCATCATTTGACATAGAAGACCATGATATATTACTAAACCGTCTTCAGTATATTGTTGGCATTCACAATCAGCCTTACTGTGGTTAAAGTCATGCTTAGTCAACGGGACGCAAATTGTATATGCAAACGGAATACACTTTTAGATACTCGGTCGCTCTCAAGTATCATAGATCATCATCCAGTGTCTCGGAAATTGTAAGCTCATGACCCCCGAATTTGCAAGTATAGCCTCCCAGCTGAAGTTGATGCTACCCTACAAGGAGTAGAGATGTGCATTTCTGATGTGAAATCATGGATGACATGTAACTGGCTATAGATGAATGATAATAAAACTGATGCCATTCTGATCACAACACAAAGACTTTCTCATTCACATCCTTTACCACAAATAAAAAATATCAGCAACACCAACATTAAATTCATACATTCAGTACGAAACCTATGTGTTACTCTGGACAGTACTCTCACTTTGCGCCAATATGTCATGAACATATGGATGGCTACATATCGTGAGCTGCGACGCATCAGCTCTATTCACAACTAGCTTTCAATTGATGCCACTAAGCCACTTATGTGTTCATTAGTACTTTCAAGACTGGACTATCATAACTCAATTCTGTCTGGTTTCTCTTAATATCTACTCCAGAAACTTCAAAAAGTTGATAACACAGCTGCTCGGATCATCTTTAGAGTACCACAAACAAAGCACACCTCCCCGCTGCTCTATACCCTACACTGGCTTTCCATTCGATCCAGAATCAAACACAAACGTTTTTCTCTGTGCTACGTTGCACAGACGGACTCCAGTACAGGATATGCATCTGGCCTCACCTATGTGTACACACCAGCAAGATAATTAAACTCCTCTTTTGACAAGTGTATACTCATTATTCCCACTATAAAAACGAAGCCATATGGACAACGTTCTTTTGCATACTAGGGCCCAGTAACGTGGAATGAATTGCCCAAGGAATTTAAACACAAAGACACCGTGATCCCTTTCAAGAGTGATATTAAAACTTCCTCGCATTCTACACCTCAGGTGGCCAAAGTGATTACAGCGTCCGTCGGCCTCGGACTCAACAGGTCATAGGTCCGACTGATATCAATGCCTTAATACCGTTGGTACCAGCAGCGACCTCGCTTAACGCTCACTCTAGGAGACAAGTGCTGTGACCGATCGGCCTGGTGTCAGGATAATGTAACTGGGTGGGACATCATGATACATGTCTGCAGCATGATGCCCCAGTGATAAACATCACTATAAATCACAACACTGCAGACATAATAGCGATAGGGTTGAAAACTAGTTGAAGTTACGTTAAAAATCCTTATTGCACACACACACATACACACACACACACACACAAACACACACACACACACACACACACATTCTAGTCTTGTTGCTCTTTCGCATGAAATAATATATCTTTAAAATCAGTAATGTAGTCAATAGTCCATGGACTGGAAACAAACATATTTACCTTAGTTATTAACTGCTGATATTATTATTGTACCTTACACTATCATATCTTAGCATTACCCATTGTGTTCTTGAACCAGCATGTAGTACGCTTTTTAATCATTCTAAGAAAGTTTACAGTTTGAAAGACCTATACGTAAATGAATGACACCTTTTAATTAATAACTCTACTTCTTCAGATGAAAGGAACGAGGCAGCAGCCTATATAATATTATCCTAAGTTGTTTAATTATACAACGACAACATGCATATATTTAGGACCTACTATCCGTGTTTATATTAATTTATCCCATGTAATTATGCTTACAACTAGTCATGATGATACAATGAGCTCATAAGCATAATAGCAACTAATGGTCTCCATGACAAACATTCATCTTTCAGAATAATGAAAATCACAGAAGACAACATCGTATCTTATTGAACTGGATCAAACTTGTAAGAAGCATCTGGCTACGTTACAAGGAAACTACTTTTGATAAAACAATAAAGGGAAATTCTATTCGTCCAACCCAGCACTAGTGACTCTTGTCACTTCCAATGAACAAGGAGTTTAGTACACAATTCATGCAAACCTAATCAACCACCACCTTGTGGTTTAACATCTAAGCGACCCTGCTTTATTACTGTATTATTCTCGAGATTTATATATGTCTCTTGTAACTCTAAATACACGAATATACTGAATGTAGTTCTAAACATAGGGATCAAATGGAAATCAGACCATCTTCATGCATAGAAGATTTTTTAAGTATCTGAGATCCTGGTGTACCAAAATGTTTTGCCTGCAGATATTTTATACGCGTGTGGATTACTACAAACGAAGAATACAAAACTGTGGCATTAAATTATTTACCTTATTTTTTTACCACATAACAATTAAAACAGAAACTCTGATAATTTCTGTGTTGACACGTAATAGAATGTGCATATTGTACCACAAAGCAACTGCAAAAAAAATAAAAATAAATAAATAAAAATAAAATAAAAATAACAACAAAAATATTGTTGCAAAGGAAAGAGACTGGTGAAATTGCGTACAAAGGTGTTTCCCATTGTTTCCTATCCACGAAAGCAATCCAAATTCGATATCTCTTCCCTTTCATCCTTTCATATTTATTGCTATAGAATAATGAAGGTATGTGCCAAGACTGAACCACTGGATTTCTGTTTTTAAATGGTATGTCTTGCCCGCTTCCCCAGAACAAGATTAAACAACTCGGTGCTACTAAATGGGACAAAAACCTGGATCTGCATAATTTTATTGTAAATAGAAGGATATTTAGTAGTTTGTGTATATAATGTATCCCGACTATTTTTATTTGCATCTATTGTATTTTCACTTACAGTTCATAAAAAATACTGTCATGTTTTTTTAGATCAAACGGAAAGACCCTACCGCGAATTTCTTAGTTCCCTTCCATACAAACAGGATGTGACGTCACTCGATACGATTAACATATATTCGTATTCAGTTTGTGCAGCGAAGTGTCAAGTAGAAACAAGATGGTTCAATACGCAGTTCTAAAGTGTGTGAAAAATATACAAGTTAAGTGTCTCTAAATATGCCCTGCAAATTTATCTTTTAGGGGAAAAACAAGGAAAATATAGAATACTTTATTCTTCATCTATACCACCTCTGTGCAGTTCCCGCACTGCACAGGGAACCCGTATGAACCCGTATGAAAGGGTACATTAACAAATCAGGTAAATCAGTGAAAGGACTAAATAAATAAATAAATAAATAAATAAATAAATAAATAAATAAATAAATAAGAGACGACCCAACTCGAGTCGTGAGAAGAAAAATTTAAATTTTATAAATATATAGACCCCCACCCCATACTCGAGCACAGTCGAACTCAATATGAACTAAATACACAATGCGAAGAACGACACGGAAGAAATACAAGCATTAAAACAAAACAAAGTTTCTTTTGTTTCTAAACAAGGATAGTACACCGTACTTCGTTCAAAATTAAAAATCAAATAAATGAATTTAAAAAATTTCAGAGGACAAAAATCTTAGAGGATGATAAACTTTTAAGGATCAAATAACCATAAAGAAAAACTGGGGCGAATTGGAAAGATGTGTGTGTGTGTGTGCGTGTGCGTGCGTGCGTGCGTGCGTGTACGTACGTACGTACGTATGTACGTATGTATGTATGTATGTATGTATGTATGTATGTATGTATGTATAAATATAATACATGGGATACAGATGACTACTCGGATGATCAATCCTATAGATACACTAAGGATAAAATACCCAATCAAAGTTTAATTACATAAACGGAAATTTACATATTGTGTTGAACAAAAATATATATTTATAAAAGAAATTACTTATCGGGAGCAGCACGCCAACGCATGAATACTTTGTTCCTGTTTTGACAATGGGGGGGGGGGGTTGCATCTGTCTCCTGTCACACGAATCAATCATGTAAGGCGTGATGTTAATGGAATATTCTATTTCGTTAATATCACTTACATCACTGTCTTCACTGACAGTCGACATAATTAAAACATTCAAGGACAGCCAACTCTTATAAAGCTTGACTGCATTATCAACGGTATACGGAGAACTCGCCCCATGGAGAACTCGCCCTGGGAGAACTCGCCCCAACGTATCTGGAGAAGTCGCCCCAAATAGTTGGAGAAGTCACCTCAAATGTTGTCATCCAGAAAACCTATTTAATATATATCTTTGAAATAGATACATATTGAAAATATAGAAATGTGTACCTTAGAGCTATACTGATATCAACAAAGATGTTGCCACGTGTTGGTAACCGCATTATTTGAATACACGCATGATGTATCTTATTATGAGGTATTGGCTCTCCTGTTCAGGGAAGAATACTCCATCCTTATGCAACTCCAGAAGGTATCGGGAGGGAAAGTGAAACTTAGACAGACCGGGAAAACAAATGAAAAACTTGTTCAGAAACAAAGAACTAAGTGTACGCGTGTTGTTGAATAATTTTTCCAGATTATATGCTGCATTCATCTCGTTTGTATAATGTCGATAATATAACAATAGCTCACTTATAATTGAAAGTCTGTGTGTTCATGTAATCTGGTTACATTTTTTATAATAACACATCCCGGAACACCACGATAAAAAAGATTAAGCAAATGTTGCTGTTAACTTTCTTGATTGATACCAATATTATACAAACATTATTCATTAAGGTGGTAATTGCTATCAAACTCGGACCAGGCTGATTCGATACAAAAGCTGACTGATTCGGCCCAGATATCTGGCTTATTCTCCAAACTTCCAAGATTATTCGGACCATGTGAAATGTTATTCAGTTTTGTTCAGGATTTAAACGTGACATTTAATTTGTTGTTAAAGATGACTTTCTCATTATGTCCTAAGTGCGACGAATATTTCAAATATGTATTTAAGGTAACAAAATCCAGTTAGTACGTCCGGTCGTGGTGTTGTTAACGTAAAGCTGATTACTTTGCATCCTCAATTTAGTAGTGAAATATTTCTCGTTCAACTTTAAATAGTTTGTTTCATTGAGAAATAATAAAATTACGAAGACTAACAAATAAGAAGAAATAAACTAAACGATGTTGAACTCAGTAGCGACCGCATAACCTGAGTAGGCGTCAATGCTGCATTTTTTTCATCGAGTGCAAGTATCATTCATTATTAGGTTCGAGCCCTTACATATATACAACTGCAGAAGTCACATCATGCTTACACCCGCTCTATTTATTTCCAATTAAATGTATCGAATGGTTTAATTATCAGATCAAAAGGGACCACATTAAAGTTTGTTAAGTAAAGAAGATGAGTTGATCAAATGGAAAAGTTGAAAAGTTACAAATTTTATAGATTTAATAAATTATTAAGTTAAACAAAGACAACGACAAAATAGCCTTAACAACCATGTGGCGACATCTCACAATTATTATATAGGATCCTTCTCCCAGGGCGAGTTCTTCATAATTCATTATCAATGCTGGAGTGTACACAGTATCTCAAATGATGTCACTACCGCTATTTTTGAGTGGGAGGGAAGCGCGTTGTTTTATTCTAGACAGATCGGGAGATATGATCAGTTTTTCATACATTTCTTCGTAAAGAGTAAGAAAACAAGGTACAAATTTTCCGAAAATGAACCATATCCATAGAGTAAATTATATAAAAAGTTCGAGAGAATTTCACTTTTGCATGTTCGTCCCTTTTAAGCAAGAGAAGTATATCGTAACTACTCCAGTTTACTTTTAACCAGTTCAAACGTAAGTGGCCATAGTCAACGAAACAATCAAGTTTGAGGACCATAGTTTCAACTGTATTTATAGAAATGCTCTTCATTTTAATGATAAAAATAAAAATAACAACATAGTGCATTAAAAGTGCTAGTGTGATGCTCCTTTTATATTCACACCTATTTTTAGATATCGTGTATGTTGTGTTGTGTGAGAAGTCAAAGCGTATTCGCTAGCAAAAAACATTGAGTTAGCTAAAAGCGCGCGGAAGCGGCTGACATAAGTAGCTTTAAAGAGAACTAGCAAAATTGAACGACGTTATATTTAACCGTAACTGAATGATATTAACAATTAGAAACCGAAGCAGAAGCGTAATATTGTTCAAATGCATATCTGTTAATCACTAAAACTGTGGAAACGATCAGAAACCTTGAATAGAAAAGTCCAGATGTGCATCGTCTAACTAACTGTACCTTTTGCCTCTGGTAATTTATGGACTTACAACAAAATTGTGTGATCCGTATGATTTAATTTTGACCACAGTAGTAAGTTCCAAGGACAATATACCATTTATCGATAGCTTCTGTGACACATGCTATTTCAGTGTAGGCAATGAAGTTCTATGTATTTACGTACCGTAGCGTTTATGGCCTATTTTGCCAAAGTAAGTATCATAGATGGATAAACCTGGTCACGAACTGTTTAAAAACTACTTTACACGTATATTTACACGCTAACATTTCAAACAAACTTCCAGAAATTAATTTTTCAATGGATCGCCTTTGTCACTTCAAACCTACACTGATAGGATAAAAGTCCACTTCTGACTTTTGTCAAGTCGCAATATCTGATTTGAGAAGGCTGTCTAGGAGCAATGTCTGACTTGAGAAGGCTGTTTAGGAGCATTGTCTGACTTGGGAAGCTGTCAAGCGGCAATGTCTGACTTGCGAAGGTTGTCTTTGAGCAATATCTGACTTGGGAAGGCTGACTAATAGTAATGTCTGACTTCATAAGGCTGTCCAGGAGCAATGTATGATTTGGGACGGCTGTCAAGGAGCAATGTCTGATTTCCGAAGGCTGTCAAGCGGCAATGTCTGACTTGAAAAGATTGCCTACGAGCAATGTCTGACTTGGGAAGGCTGACTAAGAGTAATGTCTGACTTCAGAAGGGTATCTAGGAGCAATGTCAAACTTAGGAAGGCTGTATAGGAGCAATGTCTGACTTTCGAAGCTTGTCTAGGAGCAATGGCTGACTTTAGAAGGCTGTCTAGGAGCAATGTCTGACTTGGGACGGCTGTCAATCGGCAATGTCTGACTTGCGAAGGTTGTCTGGGAGCAATGTCTGACTTGCGAAGTCTGTCTAGGAGCAACGTCTGACTTGGTTAGGCTTACTATCAGCAATGTCTGACTTCAGAAGGCTGTCTAGGAGCAATATCTGATTTGCGAAGGCTGTTTAGGAGCAATGTCAGACTTGGGAAGGCTATCTAGGAGCAATGTCTGACTTGGAAAGGCTACCTAGAAGCAATGTCTGATTTGGGAAGGCTGTCTAGGAGAAATGTTTGACTTGGGAAGGATGTCTAGGAGCAATGTCAGACTTGGAAAGGCTGCATAGGAGCATATAAGATGAATTATTTCTAGCACATTATTGTTCTCAACTTTTGCCTACGAACGTATTGCTGTTTTGCACGATTCAGTAGATCTTCCCCTACCCTCTTAACAACGCTTGTTGAGATGGGTAATCTCATTGATGAATATGTCATTTTTGGGTACACGGTAATATTTTCATCATGAGTGCCTGGTAAGCCATTCTTCTATAATAATCAAACTTTGTCTTTCAATCAACTATCAATAAAAATCTAGTATTGTCAGGCATAATCTACCGTTAACATATCGAGTGCTGGTAACACCATTGGACGAAGTGATAATATGTGACTATTCTTGTCCTGTGTGTTTGACATTCCAAGATGTAGTCTGAGCAGTTTGTAACTTTATTTTTGCAAACTTATTTAGTGTCAGCTTCAAGGCACATAGTTTTTTATATGAAAAAAGCTTGCAAGATGAATAAATGGTAAGAAACAAATACTATTTGTATTCAGTATTTTGCGTCATTATATGTTAATAGCATATAACTGTTCAGTACTGACTCGAGTTAAAATCAATCAATGACAAAACTCTCTTCCAGTATCTAAAACTATCATTTTCGTATGTCACCACAACCAAACATAGGGTGTCGTATTCATAGTCATATGTTGGTCTAAGTATGCAAAGGAAGAAGTACTTGATATTGTCCCTGGGTGTACTAAATGCGTATGGTAAGTAGATATCAAATTTACACAAGCATTTGAAACTAAACAAAATTCGCGCAACACATTGAAGCAACTTGAATAATGGTCAATTGATTTCACTGTAGTTTATAGCTCTGTCTATCGCTTTCTCGGTCATATTTGTAGTCATATATTGTGGGTCTCTTATTTGGCTGAATTATTTATGTCAGACAGTTAAATAATATCAAGAGGTTTTAACTTGCATACCATTTTTGGAGTTCTTTATGTCAATAAAAAAGAGATAGAACTATCATAGACACAAATCATTATGTACAGTTCCTCAAATCTAATTTTTCGATTCATGACAAGAAAAATATTGTGACGAAAGAAACTAATTTACATGAATTACAGACAACAATGCTGGGATAACACAAATAGACGAAAAAGGAATCGGGTTTAATTGCCGTGTTTCTTTCCATCTATTTGATCACTAATGACTTCCAGATTTGTAAAGTGGTTTGTGATGAATGCTTAAAATGACGTAGTCTATATCTTCAAACAGATCAATAAAATCAACATGAAACAAAGAAAGCTTGGTGTATCAAGATGTAAATAATTTATACTTCTCAAAACTGGCCTATTTGTCTTGTTATTTTGTGTCATAACTGAAAATACCATAAACTGCAGTGGTCTCGTATCAAGATATGATCACATATGAGTAGTTCACCAACTATCCTAAGAGGGGCCCCGAGTGGTATAAGGCGCTGTTACGGATCACTGCCATCTCATCTCTGTCTGCTACGGTTCGAGTCTCAGATTAGGCCTTTGTTGGTATGTGAGAAAGCTTGCCAGTAACTTCTCGTGGGTCGGTGGTTTTTTCTGGGGGTCTTCCGGGTTCTTCCGCCACCATTAATAATGGCTGCCATGTATAGCCTATCTTGTGCTGAAAAATATGGCGTTACACCATTAAAAAAGAAAACAACATCAACTTCCATAACAACGTCATCTACCAAAGTCAAATTCTCCAATATGAACACAGACGTCTCCAGAAAGCAGCTGATTCAAAACTTTGTCAATTTAAATCGGATATTAAAACCATACCCACTATGCAATAATAAAGCAAGCGACAATATAGCTACTTAAAATCTGGTTAGTCTCACATACTGCTATCTTGTATTTCTCATTGTCAGTCTTATATAGATCAGCATGAAAACAGATCCTCAACCCGGAAGAAAACAAAAATTAACTATTCACATTTGCCAATCACAATCAAAGACATTCCAACGATTCAAAGACGTAAAGTCACCGTAACTTCCACTGTGTGAGGAAAACGAAGACTGTGTATACAAGAAACTACCCCAGCTGAAAACGAAGATCGGGAATGGTTGCACGTTTTGAGAAGCTAAGGGGACGTCCGTTAATTATGTCAACAATTTTTAGATAATTGTTTACCATCTTGTCAACAACTGTCAAACTTTCAGTGATACACACACACACACCACCCAATAAAAGTATGTCAAGACAAGTTTACCCCACATCTACAAACAAACAAAGATGTACATGTATATGGCTCAATGCAGTCGTTGAATTTAGTAACAGCGTCTCTTAAAACTCTGTCAGATGAATAACCACAATGGTATTAATCTTCAGATTAAACTGGTGGGCTGTTGACGGGCGAGCGAGTGTGTGTAATACCAACGCATCGACAAATTTCCTATTTTTTTATTTATTAAATTTATTGTTAAATATAACATTGTTGACGTCAATTTATCTTGCACTCCCCCCTCCCCATGTCAACAATTGTCAAACTTCTTCAAACCCCCTCCCTCTATTGTGTTAACATAATTAATGGACGACCCCTAACCAGATGGGATCTAAATATTGGATCTTAACTAGACATAAGTCATTACACACCTTTAAAAATGTTTGAAAATTAACAAGTGAACTTGTATCTAGACAAAATCTTAAGGAAAGAAATCGACTGTGTAAATAATAATATCAAGGAAGTAGTCGTCAAAAATAATGTCAAAAAAAACAACTTCTCGGTTAATATCTCCATTGAAGAAATCTGGGATATTTCAGCGGCTTATTATCAAAAGTACGGCAGTTGAATGTAATGTATTTATAGGAATAAAGTTGAAGATATTGTAAATATCCACTTTGATCCAGATGTATCACGTGATTTGTTGCTTTATTTTCATGACAGTGATATCGATCAAAAGGATGCAAGATCCATTGCTGGAGAAGAAAATAACCAGGAAGAATATGAAAGAACATTCAAATGATATGGTCTAAAGAAGACGATGGAGACAAAGATATTCTCCATCAATGCATACGACCTCATTGACTAAATACAGGTACAATTTATGACAAAGATGAAATTATGGTCTACATTACTGACACAAGAGTATCAAGGCCTAAAAGAATATACAATCATATCCACTCTCAATCCCCATTCTACACTCCACTATTAATCCCCATTCTACACTACACTGTTAATCCCCATTATACACTTACTTCTTAATCCCCATTATACACTCCACTCTTAATTCCCATTCTACACTTATGTTTTTTAATCCCCATTCTACACTTACAATCATAATCTTCATTCTACACTTACACTCATAATCTTCATTCTACACTTACGCTCATAATCTTCATTCTATACTTACACTCGTAATCCCCACTATACATTTATCAGTGGTAGACATGGTGAAATTAACATATTAAAAGTGGTTAACAATACGTTTTCAAAAGGATGAACTACCTAATATGAAAACTTTTGTTCGTACCTAACAGATTGCAAAAGATTTAAACGAATTGACGAGAACAAACATAATATAATATTGCTTTCTTAATTTTCAAAACTGTACTTGACAAAGTCAAAAAATCATGAATTGGATATCACCGTTCTACCAAATCAAGCCTACAGTCATATACTAAATTATTCCCATATCCGCACAGATGTCCCCAGACAAGTGCACTGAGGGAGGTATGAATCCCAATTCAATCTCCGATAGGTTATATATTGTACCAGTATATGAGAATCATATGCAAAAATGATGGCATAGATAAATTGAGTTTTTTCACAAGACAATTTAATATGTCTACTATGTCAGAGTTTCGTTTGGTTTTAAATGCGCATCCTTCGGAGTTACAAATGAATATGGGGGAATCATCCATTGGGATAATAATTTAGACTAGTGGAATATATCATTTATACGGCCTGTTTATAAAAGCATTCAAAATGTTCATTAATGGCGAATGAAAACTCATGAAGTAATAGGACTGACAGATTGATCGATATGAATTGAAATAACACTAATTATTAAGTTAAAATCTCTTACACCAGTAGTGTATTATTAAGTTACAATCTCTTACATCCGTTATGTATTTTAAAGTCACTATGTGTTCTAATAACCGGGGGTATACAGCAAGTAATATCAGCCAACAATAACCCATTAGGCTTACAAGGTAATTTTGATAACATAGTACCATTCACCTGGGGTTTTATGTTACCATAGATAGATACTATCCACGGATTGTCCTAGGAGTATATCTTTAATCAAATATAGAGAACGCTCCGAGGTGAGCAGGTTAACTACCTAGATGCACTGTTTAATTGTAGTGTGACACAACGGGTACTATCCTAATGTCATTAAGCTGTTTCAATCCTTTCCATAACATTATAATGTCTTTTTTTGATGGAATTTATAACATTTAAATAAGCTTTAAAGAGAGTGGATCTGTTTCAACTTGAACACAATCTTCAAAGATTGTAGGAAGCCATGAACTGCTCACACAGAGACAATAGCCTAAAGGCGGAATGATTTCGTAACGCAGTAATTGCTGAGAAAGTAGATTTGAATTTCCTGAAACAAGAACCAGTGTGGAACGGAGTTAATTCTGATACATAAAAAAACAATGGGCCTATACATAAGACTACCTGCTACTGGAGATTTTATTACACATTACTTCAAGTTTGTATTCGCAGCTTTGCTTTTACCTGGACATAATACAAGGAAAATTTAGAAAAAGATGTGAACACTGAAGTTGTATTCGTCACCCAGTTTGCAACCTGACTCAACATCCTCTTACCGGTATTTTTGCAACAACCCTAATAGTTCAGTAGAGCTCAATACGTAGATTAAGTCTCCTAATAGCTCAGTCAATCTTAATAAGGAAATTAAAATCTCTAATACATACTGGTGGATCAGTAAGTAAATTAAACCCCAAAATAGCTCATACAGATACAGTTAAGATTGACTATAGAGAAAACGTCAGAATTGAAATCGAGATTAGCCCATTGATACCAGGTGTTGCCTATGTTTGCTTACAAGGACACACACCAATTAATGCAATAAAAAGACACCCACTCGTGTATTGAGAATCTAGAAAACAACGTTTTCTTCAGAATATCCCCCATTAGCTCGGTGAGTTAACAGTGGGTATCTAACATCCTTAGTACATAATTAGTCGTTCTTTGTTGTTTTTGTTTTGCCTTTTGGTGGGGGCCTCTATATCAGATGGATGCCGGTATCAATAACTGACTTACGGGAAGCTAGTGTGAGCTTTCTCAGAAAGTTACCTTAGCCGACTTAGCTGCATTTTCTAAATAATTTTATTCAAACATAAGTGAAGTCTTTAATGTTAATCATTTGCATTTAAAGGAAGATAAAAACTAATACTGAGGAGTCCATGAAATTTCTCAGTGTTTGAATTTTCTGCTTAAAAACAAACAAAACATCAAATGGTTCTGTGAGAAAGCAACCAAATTGTCAGAAGGATGCTGGGTAGGATACGAGTCTTGTAAGTGATTAGTTTGTTCCTCATTACCGTGATAACAAATATCGTGTAAATTCACCTGCAATTGTTATGTGGAGAAAACATGACGGGATGAAAAAAAAAAGAAAAAACAAAACGTTGATGGCAAATCGAAAAAAAGATTCGCGTAGGGCTGAAAAATCTTAATAACTCTAACATGTACATTGTTTTAAGTGACATGGGTCTTTCAACTTTAAACAAATAGGGATCACGGTTAGACTGCTTGATGCATATATCCTCATATTTGTAGTCTTGACTAACGAGAATTTAGTACAACATGAACCCAAGCATAATACACTCCTTTCAACATGCATGAGCGAATCCGTAATATTTTTCGGGTAGTGAAAAAAATCAGCTGACTAACAATCTTACAACTGTTAGACAAGGGCGAGACCTACTAGCCAGGAAAATGTAAATATACTTACAGACTCTGGTTGGGCAATGAACAATCAACATAAAAACAATGAATGCTATCCAGGACACGAAATTCCTATCGGTTATTGATGTCATGACTGCATACGGTAGCTTCGCTGGTATGACAGAATTAATGTGACCTAAGTCGTACCTGGTTTATCGTGGCGTTTAGAACAGGTTACCTGTTGAGAAATGGTTGTGATAAAATACAGTTATATTTATCCTTACTGAGAGTGATGTCCCTTTGTGTACAATCCGAGGGTTATCAGTGCAGAATTACAATATACTCATCCATTAATTTTGTCCAAAACTATTTTAAGCAAAACATTATTTGGTTTCATTTGACAGTTAGAATTATATAACATATATATAATCTGATTCATTTAGACATGTAACTGTCACAATTTCTTCTAAATAGAGACTTTCAGCTGCGATTGAGCTCTGAATTTCTAACTTTTCAGTTCATATAGTGCAATATAAACACTTCCATCTGCCTTCTATTCAGTCGACCTTCCGAACCTGTTTGCAAATTTCTTCCGTACAAACCATTAGCGATAAGCATGACAATGCAATTTAAATTGACTTGTCACCTAACAGTTGCCATACAGAATATCAGCGGCAACCGTTAGCATCATTTGAACCTGTCTGTATGGATTTAGTACGTTCAATCGTGATAAGAGCCCAGCTAACAATTCCACGTTGCTACAACGTTGCAGCAACGTTGTGGTAAGGTTGTAGCAACGTTGTCAAATGATGGTGTGGCAATGTGATTTGGTGAACAAGTGGGAACGTTGCTACAACGTTCTTGTCTAACGTTATTAAATAACTTTCCTACAACATTCTTCCAACATTCATATCCTATATGGAAATCTGATGAAACCGGCTTGTGTTTATGAAACACATATTCCGGACTTTTGGCAAGAATATCAAACAAATCGACATTAAAAAAATGTCAACATTACCATCCAGCTAGGAGTTGCGATAGCTTGAATGTCATGACTGCCATTGTGACAACATTAAGTGTCAGTTCTGCACCATTTTCATTCATGACAAACCAAGCATCACCATTCATTTGACCACAATAATAATACTAATAGGAATAGTATACTGCATTTGTTGATGCGTGATAACTCTCACAAATCAGTTCAAAGTTGCACATATAATAATGCACTCTTCACAATACAGAATCTTTATTTATCATTTCATGCACTTCAAAAGAATCTTAGATAATAAAAAGTAATGATACTAATTTAATAAAAATTCATACGTCATTCTGAAGTTTGCAATCAGTTTCAGTATAGGTGTTCTAATACGGTTTATATGCAAACACTGCTTTCTGTTCATTGTATAAAATCCTCTTTCTCGGTAGCTTTTCTAACAGACTTTACAGCAGTACCTTTCATTAGATTTAAAATGGATATGTGAGTTCACCAAGTAGGCAGGGGTTTGGGGAGATCTACTCCAATGGGAATATAAAAAAAGAATTAGGTAGCAAGGTGTAAAGTGAAAGTAGATAGGTAAACCACACTGATTTTACCTGATAAAAAATCCCCTGAATCTGCAGACTGAAGGTTCAAACATTTGTTTTTAAAAAACATAAAGAAAAGAAGAAAACAATACAACATATATTTTTTTATCAATTTGTGTTTATTTTCTAGATTTAATTAAGATTAGCACTCAGAATTAGTCTCCTCCTCCACTATCTCTTTCTTCTTCTGCTCAGGGACCTGCAAATTAAAATATAATTTCAAAGTCACATATCATCTCAGCACCGCTTACATGTGCAGAAGTCATATTAACTAGCATTATTAAACTTTATGAAACTTTTTTCACTGCACATGTGCTTCCCTTATTATTATTAAGCCAGGTTACAAGACAACTTTGTACTTATGTGTCATTTCAGGCAAGTGGATGGTGAAATGAGCGCAAAAAGATGCACTTATTTTGTCCAAATATTAAATGTGAATAAAAATTCCAAGTGGAAGCACTTGTACTTTCATATAAGATGGATGAAAATTGTAGTTAGCTGTACCCCAGATTTAATAGTCCTGGAAAATATGATAAGCTGATTTTGTTTGCAAGTTAGAGATGCATCCACAATGCTTTAAAAAACTGAATTCAATATTGATGAAATAAGAGTCAAATGGCTAACCTTGTATTTTATCCCTCCACGTTGGTTGGGTGCATATTTAAGGGTCTCCGATATGGCCTCTTCAATTTCAATTTATTTTGCTTTGCCATTAGTTTTCAAGCAAGCTTCTGCAAAAGAAACACAATATTTTAAAATAAGTTTCACAACAAAGAATGCATTGCACTTTTCTAAATGCCAACAATAATCAATGGAGTATTTATAAAATATGTACTTTGAAATGTGCTCTGATGTTTTTTCGTATAGATGTAATTGCAGTATGCGTGAATAAACATGGAGTACCATATCCATTCATGGAAAAATCTCCGGCGAGTAATTTAAAAAAATAGACAATTAAATCAAGTCATACTTACTGATCAAAACTCGGCATATCACAAGGTTTTTAAATGCTTTTTTCCCTTTACTTCCCTTTAGACTATACTCTGACCAGAGTCGTTTTGTTCGTAGCCGTTTCATCATCCTGCGGACACTATCTCTTTTATTACACCCGCCTAAGGAACTCAAGTAGTATATCTGAAAATAAGAATAAGAATAAGAATAAGAATAAGAATGTGACAAAATATGCTTTAAACCAGTTTGTTTGCCATGATTTTGAATGCAAATTTGTTTGCTCTAACTTGAAACAATTTGCAAACACCAAGCCAGTGGCGTAGCGACGGGGGAGGGGGGGGGGCAGGTGGGGCATTCGCCCTGGGCGCCGGTGGCTAGGGGGCGCCCAATGGGGCCCAAAGTATCAACATAACTGCGGAACTTGGGCAGTCGGGGGCGCAAATCTGGGTGTTTTGCCCTGGGCGCCGCTAATTTGGGTGTTTTGCCCTGAGCGCCAAATATCCTCGCTACGCCACTGCACCAAGTATGCAACAAAATGTACTAACAGCAATTATATAACATATTAACCGCCGTGAATCATTTATCTTCATAAATAACATTCACTCTAAGATTAAATTAAAATAGCCAAAAAATATGTAATGGCGTATATGTAGTAAAACACCTGTAAATGTTCATCTCTATACATATTTTGACCTACAATACATCCATGAAATTTAATTGCGGACCACAACATCTTATCCACCCCATCCCCATGTCTGTCTGTCTGAAATTATCAAAAAATTTACTCCTTTTTAACATATATATAAATCAGCATATTTATACATATGTCTTAACATACTTTAATTTGAATTTCACTTGTGATTGAAATCAATTTAAATTACTTGGTATTTTTTTTTACTTTGCATTTTTTAATTTTGATCAAGAACGATAAATCTTACGCTCATGATCTAAGCGCGCCTAATTCGAAATGCTAGAGCAGCTAGCCTAACGGACGGCATTTTATCATCGTAACCTATCCTATCCTCGATATTTTTCGTTCCAGAAATGTACCAGTGTAACAATATAATTTACTTAATACGAGTCGGATGAAAGTCACAGAAATATGCCAAGCAGTTAGGTCATTTACACAAGTTGAACATGCTGGTCGATATGTCCCATTTTCTCTGTTTGAAAATGCGATTGAGCCTTTGAGGCCATGGCAGTGCCTCGCGCGTAGCTCGCAGCAGTTTACAAGTGCTTGATTGCATCAGCAGACATCGACGAATAAAAAACAACGTTATTTTCTGCAACTAAATATGCGAATATACGTTAACTATTTAATGCTCTTACCTTGGTGGTTCAAAATATCGGGAAACAGGAGATTCGTCTCTGCCTCAATTATAATTCGGTCGGTACAGGATGAGCTAGTCTTTGGTTCGTAGATACGTAAAATAGTGTTAAGGCAATGGCAGTATCTCATGTCTGTAATAAAGTAAAGGTGACAAGTAAAAAATAATTAAACAAAAATTGTAACCACCTTTTAGTTATCGGTTTTGAAAACAAAAAATGGATGAACTACGAAACTATGAGCGTTCTCTTTGATAATGTAAAGTTAACCACAACATTGGTACGTAAAAACGTTATATAGTTTATTTTTAATAATTATATTAATTCTTGTTTATAGTATTATGACCAATACATATACATACCATTTGTAATTTACTATATCTTTTAGATCAGAGGACTATTTAATTTCATTTTCATGTGTAACGTTTTAGCAACGTTGCAAAAACGTTATTTTCCCACGTAACCAAAACACAACCATATAGCAATGTACTAAAAACTTGTGTGTTAGCTGGAAGTATCCAGGTCCACAATCACTGCTGCTTGAGTGATTACATCCTATATTGCTTTTACTAAATGATCTTATTAATAACTCTCTCTCTCTCTCTCTCTCTCAATTCCCATAAGTTTTCAAAATTGCCATTGTAAAACCTATGCTGAAGAAACCAACACTCGACAATGACGATTGAACGAACTACCGCCCAGTTTATAATCTCCCGTTCATTAAATCTTAGAAAACGTTGTTCTAACCCAACCTGTATCTCATCTGCATGCAGACAGTCTTTTCAGCAATGTACAGACTGCATATTACCCTTGCCACAGTACTGAAACTACTCTATTGAAAGTAGATAATAACATTCTCTCTGCTTTGGATGGCAGAAATATAGTCCTCACAATATTCTTTGGTATACCAGGGCCCTGCAAAGTGGAACGAATTGCCCATTCAAATTAGACACAGTCACTATGGGCCCCTCGAAGAGTGCTCTTAAAACTCACCTGTTTCGACTGCATGAACAAACGTAAATACCTAACAATGTTTCCTACCTTAAATATTTTCAGCATGTTTTCTCATTTCAAAGCGCTTGGAGATTCTAATGATTAGGCACTATAAAATTCTTTATTATTATATTTTATTAATATTACTAGATATAGTAGTAGTAGTAGTAGTTGTAGTAGTAGTAGTAGTAGTAGTAGTAGTAGTAGTAGTAGTAGTAGCAATAGTAGTAGTAGTAGTAGCAATAGTAGTAGTAGTAGTAGTAGTAGTAGTAGCAATAGTAGTATCAGTATATTGTGATGAGTAAATTCATCTATATTCAAGGTGACCAGTTCAATACTCTACCACTTAAATGAACTAGACAGGCCTTACAAAAAATCATATATAAACACACACACACACACATATCTATCTATCTATCTATCTATCTATCTATCTATCTCTCTCTCTCACTCTCTCTCTCTCTCTCTCTCTCTCTCTCTCTCTCTCTCTCTATATATATATATATATATATATATATATATATATATATATATATATATTCTATTTCTTTATCTTTCTCGTTATAAAACTAATGTTTCACTTTAAGCTGTAAAGCTGAAATACTGTGAAACACAAAACAACTCTATTGTACTCGCACATATACATACAGCGAGAAAGTGTTTGTCGAAGCTTTTCTTCCTATATGCAACCGTCATTTTAATGTAATACAATTAGAAATTTTGAATCAAACGGCTTCTACATCATATTGAAATTTGGACGTGAAATATCTTCCATGTACACGAGCATTGAATTGGGAAAACAGACAGCAACATTAATATACGTGTACCGAAAATACGCATTGAATTTGTGTTTGTAACATTGAGCCTTTCGGATAGGTCCATTAGGGTAGGGATATTAATAGTCAGTTGGGTGTGTTCCTTTGTTGTTTTACCGCCCATAAATATATACATGTTAAGTTTATGTTCTCATTTAGCCCTAATGGCTTAACCCCGTGATGGTGTAGCACGGACTTTGGAGACAATTTTCAGTCGTAAGGATAAGTCCGTTTTGATATGATGTTTAGCATTTGTTTTTAGCCCAGACTGATTTATTTATATATTGCACATAAGAAGAAAAAATATGGCTATTGCCCAGAATAACATCGTTATAATTAAGTACATTTTAAAAACTTCTAGTGAGGGAGAAGTTTACCAAGTGAAATGAATGCGGTTCATATATCATTGACAAAGTTTGTCAGATACGTTTATACATTAAAGATATAGTATGTTTTATGTCTAGATGTTATAGAAAATAAGAATTGAATAGTTATGGAAAGCATGACCGAAACGACTACAAAAGTACCACAATGCAAGTATTTTGTTTCACTAGGTTCTCTGCTTATTTGATTCAAAGAAAGTAACTTTTATTCCCAATGTCTTGACTATTTTTGTTCCTGATTTCTCTTCCTGCTACATATATTAGTGAATGAAATCCATGAAGGGTCACTTGAGAAAATTGTCATCCATTTTCAGTTTGATAACGTGTGTCTAATGCAATTATAAATATATGATTGTGGGCATTCAATAGAAAGTTTAAGCTTATTCGAACACTGTCTCAGCTACAGCAATTAAAGGTTACTACATTTGTATGGGAAAATATGAACGATGTTTTTGGATGAATATTGCACGATCGATCTTTGGGAGTGCAATATACATCTGACAATCATGTTCATATTGTGCCACACAAATGCAGTAATCTTTTTGTTATATACTCAATGTATTATATACTCATTTTATTATATACTCATTTACTTATATATTCATTTTATTATATACTCATTTTATTATATACTCATTTTCTTATGTTACGTAAGGTTTAAATATATAAAAAATACACAACAAGAAACAAAGTAGTTGAATGTATGCTGTGCAGATTCATCAATGCAAAACACTATTAATGAATAGATAACTCCGTCCAGCAGCATTTGAACTTATTTTGCGCACCCGCAACACTTTCAAAAGGAATTGTCGCTTTGATCTTCTTAAAGTTTAAATTTAGAGTCATATTGTGAAGCAGCCGCATTTTATATGACATGGAATGAATATATTTTGTTTATCTGGCAATGTGTTGTCTACTCATCTCCGTTGATTATGGGCCTGAATTTATTTGCTGCACCTAGATTTCTAATGTTGCGTCATTCTTGCATCATAGGGTGGGTCTAACGGGGACTACGTACTTTTGAAATGTTAGAAGAGCAGACAGGTTTCATGTCCGTAGGAAGTCATTAAGAGTCTTATCACTTGTATGTCCTGCTTCATGCACATTGATCAAAGTTTGTTCGGTCTTGGAACAGTCTACTGGTACATATATAGATCCTGGATATGCTAAAATTTTTAGAATGCATCTTTATGTTAATCATGTATGTAGACCGGTCACCAGTAGGAAAATCAAGTATGTAGGCCACTTACGTGTAAAATAACTTTGTACATAGACCACTTACCACTACGTTATTTATTTTATTTTTTTAGCGGATGTATTATTGTAACGAAGCTAGGAGTCAGTGTTATCCTGGTAAGGATTCAATGCAATGACTATAGAGATTTATACATTGTTTGTTTGTTTGATTGATTAGGATTTTTTAACGTAGCTTTAACACTTGTTCAGTCATATCACTACGATGTCTGCAGTGAGGCAGCTTATAGTGATGTCTAGCACTGGGGCATCATACTGCAGACATATAGCATGATGTCGCACCCAGTCACATTATCCTGACACCAGGCCCACCAGGCCTAACACTAACTGTTTAATGCTGAGCGCCAAGCGAGTCAGCTGTTAATATTATTGTTGTATGTCTTTGGTATGACTCGGCCGGGGATCGAATCCACGATCTCCCGCTTCCGCGACGGACGCTCTAACCACTATGCCACCGGTGCGGTGATTAATACTTGGCTTTCTTCTATTCTTTTATTCAGGACTGGAAACATGATTAACTGTGGACAGAGTGTTTAAAACTGCATTGCATGACATTTTGTTACGTCAATGATTGACAACATTTTTAGACCAATGCACATTTGGTGTTTGGGTGGAAATGGAATGATGCAGGCTTCTGGTGGCCATGGGAGGGTGGGTGACTATCACCAAGACACAAATTAGAGGCGCGAGTAGTGTGTGGAACACATTAAGCGAGTATAGGTGGAAGGCTAATCAGGTGATGCCGGATGACGAGTACCAGTAGATGGCACTGTATTTGAGATACAGAAAGAGTATCGTACTCATGGGATAAATCTAACTACACATCACTACCATCTAGATCAGAACATTATATCAATGGCACTATCTAACTTGGTGAAAGACTTTAGATGTCATGGGAAAACAAAGCTTGTCAGGAGTAAAGGTTTCACAAGACTCGATAGCCCAAAGATGCGGGTTCAGGGTAGCAAAAGCTAGTTTTATTAAGTATGAAATTAATACATTAGATATGCAGGTTCCTATGATATACCATCATACATTAAGAGTGGCAAAGTTATGAGCAAATTGTACGACGCTAACTATAACTATCCTCTAGTGCCAGAGTCTGAATATTTTCAAAGAGTGGCTTTCCTCTTACCAGAGACATCATTGCCAAGCTTAGCAGTCGTTACATTAGATGTACGAAGATCGCACCTAATCTGCTAACAAAAAGACAATGAGTCGTTCAGTACCACAAAATGCAGCTCTTCTTCCAGCTTTGGCATCACGATCATTAAGGATTACGAAGCACTTAAGTTCGACAGGAACCCGTTGATGGTACAATACCTCCAGAGGTACACAGAGCTGCGTGCTAAGACCATTAGTAGTTTCGACATGAACTACGTTAAGCAACTCAAAAGACGTCTTCCGTAACCTTAGCTACCTCGTAGCGCCCGGCAACACTCAAATCAAGTCTTGTACCTCAGTTCATCAAACTTGTGAAGGTTTGGGCCATCTCAACATGGATCAGAATAAACTCAAACAGACCCGCCCCGTTTATGTGCTTTACATATTGACGCCTCACTGGAGCACTAACTAAATCTCGGCGTCGCTTCTGCTCTTTACCCACACTATTGAAACCCCTGAAACACGATTCTACACTTTACGATGACTAATCTGGAAGCTTAAACGTTAAACTTACAAACAAAAACGGTAACCATTATCCTCCACATTGTCGACCACGGATCGCTTGAATAGTTACCAGTAATGACAGTTAACATGCAACTGTCATGAATGGACCGATGACTGACATAATAATATCATTGCCGTGACCGGCAAATATAAATCTTCATAGACATTGTCAGCTCATCCGCCATCGCTAGCCCCATTGAGCATTTCTCGCCAGCACGACAGTAGCTCGCAAGAAAGACCTTCCTTTTTTCAGCCGTGGAAAATATTTTCGCAGTAACGCGAGTACGACGAACTGGCTTCAGCATCCGGCAATTAAACCGTGATGCCCGTTGCGCACGATCATGATAACAGAAGCAAGTCTAGTTACCTCGCATAAATAACATACGATGGGGAGATCGACACCTCTGTTGCTACCATAGCCATAGGTGCAAGTACTTTCCTCACTAGTGTTGACCAAAGAGGCAGAAGACGCGATGGCATATTTCATGACGTTCAGAACCCATGCCATAACATGTTGGCACACGTGTTACATTCCAGGATAGTTTCCGCGGGTCCTATGGACCCCCAGTACTACTATTATGCTGACAACCGCACAAGCTAAGCTAATCAGAGCGGCTTGCAGGAGCTAGCATATTACCTCTTTTGTCACGGCTCTGAAACCATTTAAAAGGGCCATTTTCTAATGTTACCCCTTCCCCTTTCCCTGGTGATTGCTTCCAAGCTGGTTGTTATTCCAGAGGTCAATGACCAACCGGTTTCCTTAGAAACAATCCGTTCTTGTATGCAACGTGATATTAGACATGTCCTGGTGTTTGCACACACAAGGCAGTACACGGGATTTCCAATGACCCGAACAAGGATAAAGCCACACATAGTCTATAGCAGAGGTGGGCAAACTTTACATTGCAAGGGCCGCATACACAAATGTATTACTTTAGCGGGCCGCATAGTTCATTAAGTAAGATAATTAATATTTAAAACTGAGTGATGATTTGAATCTGGGAGAAGAGATGTTTTTTGACTTGTTGACTTTCATAATAAAGAAAGTCTGCTCACAAATGTAGGTTAATGCAAACAGACGAACATGGTAAAATGTTATTGTGCATCTGCACTAACCACACCCCTAGGCCACAGAAGTTTTATTAAAACCTCCAATAGGTGTAAGAGGAAAGGTTATGACAATTTTTGTCACATAAGGCCATACAGATAGACTGACTTGTAAGTGGAGACAACGATAAAAGCCTCATAGCCAGACATAACTTTTACCAACTCTATATCATTAAATGAATCTGATTGTGTGGTTGTGTACACAGTCTGGCCAAATGACAGTCAACAATAGTTAATTCTGTTAGGAATTTCTTTAGAAAACAACTCTCCTGATTTATATGTATTATTCTAAGATGAGGTCAAACAAATTAATAGGAAGACGTTTTAAAGCAACGAAGTCTATGAACATATATCATTGTTGATAGATTAGATCAATGAAACATAATATTGTTGAGACGAATCATGTAAAGTATGATTGCTATCAAACATATTTATTAAAACAAAATAACAAATATACATCTTCATATAATTCCAATAGCCTGACTGGATTCTACCAATACAATCAATATTTTTGTCTTCATTCAATCCTATCTTTCTCGTCTTCACAGATTGTATCGCCCTTTGACTGTATTAGTAACAATAAAAGTGGCAGCTACAATATTACATGCTATAAGGGAAACGCATACATTTTAAGGTGTCACTATTTCTCAGTTTTCAGATTTATGCTTATCGACTTTACCTATACTGTGACGTAAATACTTCAATTTCCTCTCCTTTCTCTCTTGTAAGTGTAGCAGCAAAATTTATTTGTAATCCCTTGTATACCATGGTTCCGATTCAACACTTAACAAATTTATCATAACAAACTCTTACAGATATTACCCACTCTTCTTTCCGTCAGACGAATTGATCAAACAGATGAATTCTCTTTTAATTGTACAGATGTAAGTTACTGCAACTGAATTATTAAATATACTCAGTATCGCATTGCTAATTGAACGAATGAATACACATCCTCGCCTTGCTTCAGTTTCCCTCGCCACAAATCATAAATATGAGTAGTACGCGCAATATTTCGTTCACTAGAAACAAAGATATTAATTTATATTTTAATTTCTGATACTATATTCAGATCATATAATAATGAAAGAAAACAGCATTTAATGACCCATGGTGTGAATGACCGACACTTCTTTTAATTAATAACTTTAGTGCGTTAAAGAAGAGGAAAGTGCCAGCATCCATTAAAATAGTGTCATAAATATATTTAATTCTGAAAAAACAACATGCATATGTCTCACACATACCATCAAAGATTATTATTCTAATTATGGTAAGGTTCATCAATACAATTATATTTACAATTTACCACGTGACAATAAATAATGAGTGTAAAAATAATAAATGCTGTCCAGGATATAACGTTTATCTTTGTCAATAATAACATCACTGCGGATGATATATCCTGTTAGACCGGATCAAACTCTTTAACAACACTTAGCTACGTTATCAAGGAACTACTTTTGATAAAACTGAATAAAGCGAAATTCCGTTTGTATATATTAGCAACAATAACTCTAGTGCCAAACATTGAACAAGGAAGTACGTATACGATTAGCAGCAGGGGGGGGGGCGAATCGGACAACTTTTTCCGACAAAATCACTTTAAGCCCTCAAAACGAAAAATAGAGCCTTCTTACGAAATCTCATATTTTAACCAAAAAAAAAAGAAAGTCTCCATTTGGTAAACGGACACTTATTGATTTCTTGCTCAAAACATGAGTTCGCGGGTGATACTCTTTTCGCGTTTTCGTTGCTTAAGCCATAAAACGTCGCCGCGGTGTTGTCATCGCCCCCCTGCTGCTATGGGTTTTTACGATTTCAACCGAATATTTGATCAAGTCCTTATGATGGAAGTCCTTAGGACTTTACAAACAAACTAATCGCGAACACCTCATCTTGTAGATCAATCAAATTATTTGACTGGTCGGTGAGTCGGAAATTAATTCTCGTTAGCGAATTATTATGGCATCGCATGTAGACAGGATTAATTGGGTTTTCAATAATTAGGAATCCTGGGGGAGCTGTTGGTGCAAAAGAGTATAAAATATATCCCTGCTGAGCTTGCTTTGATTGCTTTAGATTAATTTGATAGCTTCCTTCAATTGCATCACATACTAAATTGAGCGCAATCACCGTTGAAATATTTACATTGTGCGGGGCAATATGCCTACCGCCGCCATCTGGGTCATTATTATACTTGAGGATAGTTGAATCTTGTACTTGTAATACCTTGATAACATTCATAACAGATTCTTTAAGTTCCTCCGCGTTGTATCCGGAAAACTTGAAATTACGCAGGTTGGCTTCTGTGATATTGTAATCCGTTAGGAATCGTTGTTTATTGTAGCTGTTGTCATTGGTTATTGTTTGAATAATTAGTTCATTTATATATTTCATGTCAGATACAAGCTGATTTAATATTTCAACGTGTTTTCGCGATTTTGTTTGCCGTAGTTGTTCTAGTTGTGTTTCATGTAATTGATTAATTTCATTAAAATAACCAGTGATGTCAGTTAGCGTAAATTAAATAGTAACAGATGAGTCAGCTGTTCTTTTAATGATAAAATCCCATTGCAATGTGTTTTTGTTGGTAAATATAAATCTATCGGCGATTTTTACCATTTTAATATCAGATAAATTATCTCGATACATAGGATTGGTTTCATGATATGATTGTACGTCCGTGGTTAAGTCGGTGGCTCCAGGTGGTTTTTCAGGCCATCCTGAACGAGCTGTTATAGATATCTACAATGTATCCCTCTGTGCTTATTTCGATCGACGACGAGAGCGTCGGTTCATGAACTTTAATAGCTATTTTCGATTCTTTTTCCGTGATTGATTTTATTCTACGCTGAATTTCAGCATCGAATTGCACAATTTGGTACGACCCAGTTGGTAACGAAATAACGTTCCAGTCTGGTGTGCCATCGGGTTTATTCTTATACGAGAACACCAGTGTGTAATTCGGTTGCTGACCACCAAATGCAACCGATCTGATATTGGGCCAGCTATGATATACTCGTAATTTTGCCAGCGCGATCTCGCGCACTGGAATCGGAAAAGGGAAGTTCACACTAAATTGTGGGGTTGTTGATGTTATTGATATCATGCTTGTTCGTATCGGAGTGGTATTCTCCGCGATTCGTTGAAGCAGTTCGAGTGACATTATTGTTAACGCTGTCTTCAATTTCCAATTTCAACATCGCGGAGTTATACAACTGGGTCATCGTGGAAAATTCAACATCGGATATGAACGAATTATCTATCGACAGCAAGATCAACTCGGATAATTTCGAGTACCCGTCAAATACCATCCGGTACCGAGCTGTATAATCACTGAGTTTTTTCTGAGAACACGATGATAACATTTTAGTTATCGCGGTGGCGACTGCCGCGATTGTTGTTGCCGCGGAGATAGCGATTGGAACTGCAATCGGAGCCATCATGGTCACCGTCGACAAAATAACACCGGCGCTGGCCATCACACCGGACACCGAGTACACGGTGATGTCGATGATAGCTACGCTGCGTCGGTATTTTTTCATTTTTTCACGATAGCGCTCAGAAAGTGATTTCAAGTTCGCGGAAAACTCTTTCACGGTATCATATCGATATCGATGCGATTGTGATACCTCTGGGACTATTATCGGTTCAATTGATTTCATCGATGTCATTACTATTTTAAACCCGCTAGTGTTTTCAATTATTCGATTATGTACTCGGATTTATGGTCGGTGGGGGGAATACCGGATATAAATTCTAGCGTCCAGGGTAGCGAATCCCTAACCACTTACTCGTCGGATGTAGTTATATCAATGCTAATAGGGTATCTTATTCGGTCGGGTGCTGCTGGTATCATATCGTTTATATACGTCAATGTGTTAACACCGCTTATATATTTTGCCGGGCCGACTCCCAAATCAAATTTATGGCGAAGTATTATTGTAAATCGATAACAACCCGGTATACTACCATATTTGCTGTGAAAATGTAAACTATTTTCATTTCCTCGGATCCAATCAAAGGTCCCACTGGCAACTGTGTATACGATTTTACCAACGGTTTTTACGCGGTGTGAAATTTTTACCTTTTCAAAATTTTCTTTTATTTTAAGAATATCATTGTAAATATCGAGATAACTTGTCTTGATTTCGTTGGTATTTATCGTCCTCGCCGCCTCCTTGTTAAAAAAGAATAACTCCAGAAGGTTTTTAATTTCATCGAGAGTTTTTAGTTTCAGAATATCATTGTACATTTCGAGATAATTTGCATGGACTTCTGTAGAAGCCATCATCCTCCCACCCTTCTTGTTAAAAAAGAATGAAATCAGAAGGTTTTCGATTCCAAGCCGTGTTTGATTTTTAATATGCTGGTCGATGTTAGAAAATGTTGTCGTGATATCTTGGGGTTTACTGCCCTCAAAGAACTTATTAATAATTTCGCTGGTGGGCTTTTGTTCGTTAATAGCTTTTTTAACTTCAGCGAGGGTCGGGCCTGTCAGAGATGTGGTTTCAGACACAGGTGTTCTCCCCAAAAATTTATCCACGATGGCATTTAGTGTTGTTTGTCTCACCATAAACATATTAATATCTTTGAGAGTCATCGTAGATGTAGCCGGGACCCCATAAAAACTATTAGCGACGTAGGCATTGTGAGTATGCTTGCCAATAAACTCGCTAATTTCAGCGAGAGTCGTACCTGCCACAAGTGAGGTTCCAAAAAACTTACCAACGACTTCGTTAGTGGGTTTTTGTACTTTTTCAAGATTTTCTATTAGTTTAGAAATATCCGTGTAAATATCGAGATAATTTGCCTTGATTTCATTTTCATTCATCATCCTCCCAGCCTCCTTGTTAAAAAAGAATAAAGATAGAAAGTTTTTAATTTCACCGAGAGTCATGCCAACCACAAGCGGGGTTCCAAAGAATTTATGTACGACATTTTTGCGAAAAGTATTATAACCTCGTATATAATCATCCAGATCACAGCCGTGGGCGGCAATCGCGTCGGTTATCGTAGACACAAGTGCGCCTGGTTTAAGTCGTCCGCCGTTGGAATACAGCGCAATAGAGTTTTCAGCGGCGCCGCGCTGCCGTATCAAAATGTCATCCGCGGATATATTACTGGTTTTCAATTTACCCTGGCGATCTTGAAATACAACTATTTCGTTCGGGTCAACACTTGCTAAATGTAACGTCTCAGCGATTTCATCTTCAATTATTTTTTTACATCCTCAATAGAACCCGCAGATGTTCCCGCGGTGGGTTCCGACATTGACAGAGATCGCCCTTAAATATCAATCATTGTTGTTAACGCAACCTGTCTTTTCAATTTATTGATTCTCTAAAATTACCTTGTAATTTCCCACTCGTGTATTCATTTACAACCAGATGAGGTGGTTTCTGTGACGATGAAATCTCCGCGAGGACATTTAATACTTCACGGCCGCATATCGGTGGATCATTTAATTGTTGTGTTGGCAGCATGGAATAAAAAAATCGAAAACTCTTTGAGTTTCGTCGAAGAATTTATATACCGCATAAACTCGCTTGGCGGAGCTGACCCATATGAATCAAAATAAAAAATCCCACGCGGATCAATCGCGTATGCAACCCAGTGAGTTCCCGATCCGTTACTGTTATCAAGATTGATGATACCGGTTTCAACGCGTTTAGGTTGTTTCGGTAATTGGTCTCTCATAAAAACCCCTCTGAAGTTTTTTATCGCTAGTTTTAACCGCATCAATTAAATCAAAATTGGACATAGGAAGAATTGGGTTTTCATCTAATAAACCGTTCCTGGTATTCTTAAGCCGCTTCCTTTGTACCATGAATGTGGGGTTCCTGGTAGGTACAACCCCTTTCCCCTTTTTTTATATCCTTTCCCAGTTGCCTTTTTTAGTGCCATCCCTGCCGCGGTACCAACGGCCTCCAACGCAGCCGCTTTTGCCACCGCTGGGGTAGCCGCTGCAATCAATGCTGGCATTGCAGCTAACAATGGAAATATACCGCCTGATTTTATCATGTTGGCGACTGCAGCCTTTGAAAATACAATTTGAACCCCTCGCTGTTTCTTTAGCGCGTCATTGAAATGTTTTATTTGACGATCCGTCAATGACATTTTATGTGTACCGCCGGACATCTACGCTGGTTTTAACGTTATTGTGGTTCCACATTCTTTAGCGGATTTTGATCGCAATTTCTTGACCTGGCCATCAGTCAGCTTGACACTAACAACACCATATGGCATTTTATTGTAAAACTATTTATGCTTTCAATTGATCTAATTGTGAATCGTTTACATATTTTCCACTGGGGCATCAATAAGTCTCATTCGTCCGCCAGCGCCTTCTAACAACATTGATTTATCACTGAGAATGACAGCAACCGCTCTATAATTAGCGATAGCGCCACGAATGACATTAGCTCTGAAGTGTATATAAACGACGGATTGCCTTGTTAAATCAAGATGTTCCAGCGAAAAGTAGTAGATCGGATACAAGTCCTTAAAATCATATTGCGATATTTGCAAACCAGTATCAACATTTTGATCACGGTCCATATATGACAGCATACGATGGTACACGCGCGTAATATGGTTTTTACCGTAATTAAGTTGTATGTCTTCGGATGGTTCCTGCTGGCCATTTATTCTCAACGAGACATCAGTAACTCCTAATTGATTAAATATCATATGACTGTGCAATTGTGATTCCACTCTTGTCATATCCTGCAACGCAATAAATGTATATCGTGGAGCTGAAACGCCTTGTTGTGATGCCAAGTTCCATGTAAATGTACCATTGATATTTTAATGCTTAACATCTGTTGTTGTTGTTAGCCAACTTAGCAATGATTTGCCACCCGCATCCATAAATGATAGTAGTCGCTGTTCTGTGGTAATTGATGGGGAAATTCCTGTCATCCACAAGACCAATTTAGTTAAAACGACTTTACCAGCGTCAGCATCTGGATTTGCAGGATCCGCTGGAATTCTCCAGATTGCATCATCGTCACTATCGTTTCGCACGAGTACTACTGTATGCTTCGCTCCAGAAATAACTTTTCGTACATTTCTGCAGAATCCAAATATATGATGCAACGGAATCGCACATTAAAACGATCTACGTTGTCCTGCCAACATTGCTATTCGTGTTGCAGATCCTAGATTGTACTGGAGATCAGTATTTGTAATCATATTCTCGACATCAACAGCAGCAGCAACAGCATTATTATTTGGTCGTCGTACAATAAATTGAGTGGGTCCAGCAGTGTTTTAATTATCTTTGAAAACATCATAGACGGACCTGCTGATCTTGTATAATCGTTAGAATATCTTGCTAACCCAATTATTGTTGTAGCCACATGAACAACACGTTCTATTGATTCAATTTCTCTTCCGTCAATGAGATATCTCGCGGATTCAAATAGCGCCATGATACCATTATTGACTAAGCCGACTTTCGTACCATCTGGATACGGGTCGGGTACAGCAAGGGTATCAGTACGTTGTACAAGATCTCCTTCTATTTCGATAAATGCTTCACACGGCAAAAAGTATTTACTGGTATCATGGACTTGAAGTTCAGCTCGCGATCGTAGGTCGGGTAGTATTGCATGATAGGAATAAAATTGATAATCGCGGACAGAATCATCCTTGCGTACTAGGGCTTCCATATCTAACGCGGGATCAGCTGTTTTTTTGAACATTTTATTAACATACTAGTGTTTTCAATTGTGAAACTCTTTATAATCATCGTCGTTTTCGTTTCGTTTCAAACCACTTCCTGCTATCGCGTTCATGATATCGCTATCTGTTACCGGCGAAGCCGTCAATGGCGACGGAGTCACCGAAACAGCCAACGACGCTAGTTTTTCTTCCACTGCGCTATTTATTGCTTCGCTGATTTTTGCAGGCATCACTGTCGTTGATGGCAGCACTGGTGGTTTCACCACCGACTTCGTCGCTGTTGGTTTTTTCGCACCAATGATGTTATTTTATCTTTCGCGGCAGAAAATGCCTTTCCGGCAAGATTTCAACAGCGCTGATTCCTTATCATGAATAATATCAATGGCCTTCATTGATAATTGCTTAGCTAATGGCGCTACTTTTGGGGCCATTCTCGGAAATAACCCCACAATGGTACTGCCGAGACCATCTCCGTACCACGCGCGGTAAACAGGCAATCGTGAGTTTACTACGTACACGCTTACTGGTTTATCATGGTTGTAATGTATAATCATCTTGTTATAAAAACACTAGTGTTTTCAATTATGAAACGCTAGCATAGTGAACTCCATTGAAAACTCTTTCAGTAATCGCTTGCGATCAATCGCTGCGATAACCATGATTTTCCACGAGTTCGTCGATGAGTTCTCGATATACATTAATGTCCATGATACCGCCGGCAAAAAATCGTCTACAGATATCAGCTGCTTAATTAATTATCTCGACGGAGTTGCTTCCGGCTCGTTCCCCCCGATAAGTACTTCTAATCGTGATATATCCGAGAGAATATTACCAGGGCATGTCACGCTGGAGTCAACGGCGTTGGTGAAACCAACACAGCTGCGTCGTACATATCCTTTTCCGCTGTTTTTCTTTGAACCGGATTCTGCTCTTATGTCTATTTGTTCCGGGATTGGATCCTGCGTATACGATGGTGGTTGTGGGCCGCTTTTAAACGCAGCTAGAAAGCTATTAAAACCATTGTGCTGTAACACCGAGATTTTATCCCCGCCGTGTTTCGCTAAATATATTTTGATGCCCAAGCGCGTTTGGTTTTTATAAAATCTTCAAACCCGTCGTTTAATAAATTCTCTCTTTTACCCTTTGGAAAATTTTCTCTAGTAAAATCAGCTAATTCGGAATCCGTACCGAGTTCTCCAATTCTATTTAATGTTGCGACTGTAAATATATTTCTAGGTGAATAGTCTTTATCTGCAGCCGCACCTTGCTGTTCTTCTTCGCGTTCTTCAATTTCGCCCGATCGATATACTTGTGGATGGGGTGCAGAATCATCAATATCAGCTAATCGTTCATACTCGTGTTGGGTTTTTATATCACTGGATAGCTGTTGTATCCCTGCGCGTGTTTGTTCGGTCTCTGCTGATATCTTTTTAAGCGTACTAAGCAGCGGCGCCTTCGTTGCTCGTTTTTTTTTTCAGGAATATCTCCGTATATCGCTGCTTCAGTTAACTTTTTCTCATCTTTGGTCGCACTTGTTATCGGAGTAAACAGTTGTTCACTTGACACAGAAAAGTCAGTTTGCATTTGTTGTCGTTGTTGAAGTTTATCGCGACGTCTGTCTCGAACCGGTATAAACTTTTTAATTGCTGCTAGCCGCTCTCGGGCTAATCTAGTTGTAAGCGATTCACCTACCATATATTGTTTGTGAACTGAGTTTTCAAATGTGAAACTATCACAATTAAAGGCCGAGTTATCAAGTAATGTACCATCAAGCTAAATATTCATCTCCGACAAGGTTAAACTGTACGACGCTATCCGCGAATGTTTCACAAATAACATCGCTGGGGGTTTCAAAATTGTAATATCTGAGATCGGCGATGAACGATTTTTGTTAACTTCGCGGCAACAACAACAACTACGTGAAAATGGAGGCTTCGCGGTGATTACTTGCTACCACGACCAGATCATCCAGTACGCACATAACTGCATGAGCCAACCCAAACTGTTGAGAATTCTTTCAGGAGAAAATCCTATGTAACAAGTAAAATGTTACAAAAAACGCTAAAAAAATGTACTGAAAGCCTATTTTTTATAGTAACGCTCACGTGGTCAGGATACTGGTTTTTCCTCGTTTAATATTTTTCTAAGATCACGAACCTTAAAACTAATTTCAGCTCGTTTTTGATATTCTTGGCCGAGCTTTGACGCATTGCTTTAACGGTGCTAAATAGCGTTATAAATGCATTAATGTCGTTACCGTACAAACAAGCATTGATGGACTTTTGAATTCTTTTCACGAGCCTGTACATATTAGGTAAAACATAATGACCCTTACTAGACTGATACTCAATGTCTTCATATTCCGAGGTAATCCTGTCGCAGTCGAGATCTTTAGACAATACTATTCCACGATATTTCAAATTTAAAATTTCAGCAATTATAGCATTTACATCTTTGATATCCATTATTTATATAATACATTTTATCTTTAATTTAAAAAAATAACACTCATTTGGCAATCTCGCTGGCGCCCTATGACGTCAGAGAGACCCAGATGTTACTTTATTAACTTAATTAACTTAATTAAGGACAGCACAACACGCATCTTGGAACTCCTTGGGTGCCTTCGCATCCATGTAAGCCCAAGGGCCCGAAGCATACATCTCCGGAAGGGAGGCCTAAGGTGACAAACGTCATCTTAGACCGCCCTGAAGATATGCTTGTGGGGACATCACTACATGTACTTAATTAACTTAATTAAGGACAGCACATACATGAAAACTTCACTTGGCTGGCGCCTCATGACGTCAGAGAGACCCAGAGGTTACATATACGACAACACATCTTTGGAACTCCTTGGGTGCCTTCACATCCAAGTAAGCCCACGTGGACCCGAAATATACATCTCCGGAAGAGAGGCCTAAGGTGACAAACGTCATCTTAGACCGCCCAGAAGCTATGCTTGGGGTGACGTCACAACATGTACTTAATTAACTTAATTAAGGATGGATATATTCAATGAAACGATGATGGAATTTGTGATATAATGATGTGGGACGGCACAATGCCGTATATATCTCCACTCGAGTGTTGCGGCAGATTTTAGGCATAACATATACTTAATTAACTTAATTAAGGATGGATATATTCAATGAAACGATGATGGAATTTGTGATGTGGGGGTGTCAAAAACAAACCAACAATGTAACACCATGAAAATCAAATTCATGGTTGCGATTAGGTTGAAAAAACTCCAACCCACGCTACCGTAAGTGAGATAGTCATGAGTTGCATTGTTTGTTGGTTAGGGAGGTCCGCCCTCCCCTCCCCAATTAATAAAAAAACATCTATCGTTTCACTATCAAACAATATGTTCGCGATAGTGGGGATTGAACACGTACGATATCTCTGTTCTAATCTTCTAGACAAATGCGTTACCGATTAGGCCACAAAGAGATGTATATACAAAGAGGAATTTTTAATATATAACTGCAACTCTCACATAGTGATTTTAACCACGCCTACTTACTTCAATGAATGGGAAACCGCAATTGAAAACACTAGTGTTTCATGCTCGTTCCGGCTGAGCGAACATAGGTAACGCGTTGGATTATAAAGAACGTTGTACTGAAAATGTATAATAGCTGAATGCAGATGGTCTAAGGGTTTAAATAAATACAACTGTTTAAATGATGCAGTTTTAGCCAAGCGACATTAGAAAGTTTTAGAAATGTTAAAAGTTGTTTATTTAACTCTACCGAAACTCACAATCAAATGTATACTCCATTACAGTCACGTGGGCGCGCGCACGTCAATTATATACCTCTCTCTCTACTTGTGAGAATAGCAGAGGACACAAATACCTTAACGGTCATAATACAAGGGAACTTAGTGAGTAGAGTGTTATGAGAGGCAAGCGGACTTATCCATAAAGGATTTATCTCCCTTGAATCGTTTCAGATGTATATGAATTTTATTTTATGGCCATTTTTCCTTCACAGAGCTAATTTAGTTATATTTTCTGCAACAAATCGTATTGAAGGCCTACAAATATCGTAATATCTACTGGCTTCATTTATTGACTGACATTATTTTTCTTCGTTGGTTTCTGCATCAAATGATTTGACATGTTTTGCCCTTTTTGCGTGTTTGCCGGTTCCACCTAATTTTGCATTCTCACTATGAGTAACAACTCGTAAGTTATCAAATTTGTTATTTTGAGGGAATCCATCAACGTGATCAATCACAAATCCGTCTTCGATTAATCCCTAAAATGCTTCATAGATGGCTCTGTGACAGAGATATTTCTTCTTCCCGGCTGCAAAAATCAAACATCCCATATTATTTACCCATCCAACCGGCTTCTTTAGTCTTCAATTTCTAACAACACTATCACAGAATGCTTCATAATTAACAAGCACTGGGTGAGGTCTGAAATCTTGGTTCATTTGTATAATAATACTACTTGTCTAATTTATATCTGCTTTAATTATAAGTCTATTAATGTAGTCTTAAGGGGTTTTGATGACTTTGTCATTGAACGGGTCATTGATTCGTTTGTCATAGTAGCGTTTTAGTTCTCTGTATCGTTTGCCGCCACAATTGAGACATAATTGTGATTTCCCACGAACAGCAATGTGGCAAACCAGACAAGGGGTAGGGCCAAAACTTCCTCGCCAGACGCTTTGTAAATGATACCCACAGAATTGTAAATGATACCCACAGAATTCGCTTCTGCATGATTTGTTACACGGGGTTGTTGACCCAATCATTAGCCACTTGCAGTGATTCATTATACTATATTTTTCTATTTAAATACTTGTTTTAATTATATGAATGATGAATTCGAGAGATTATCAGCAATTAAGCATTACAAAAACGTTAAATTTAATCTCGATAGAACCTTCAAAGATGTGCCAAAACGGGCAATAACTGATAGAGCCCTGATAAATAAAATACGCGATTGTAATAATGAATGCATCTCATAGCTGGTCAACATTTCGAATTGATGGCGTTGTTGATGCCACCATGAACGACAGCAACGCAGCGTTGATGTTATCACAACTTGGCAACAAAAAGTATTTTTTCAGAGTGAAATTCATTATCCGTGTAGAATCAGGCGGTTGGATTATACGAGACAAATTTGAATCGATTCTCAAAGACAAGAAAACAGTCGTTCTTAGCCGTGATTCTAAGCCGGGTCTGTTAACTGGAATTAACAAACCATACTATAAACGAGCATATCCTGAAACAGCAGTTGTGTTTGGGATATATCCGTTAAATGAAAAACCCGATATAGGAAAACTAAAACCAATGAAACAGTCGTCGCCGGCGACTTCATCGCTGAATTGTGTAGCAGCACGAATAACAGAACATTTTACAAATGCATCCCGAGGGAACATACTTACCGATCTACGGCGTAGCAAAATAGCTCAATGGGGGTTAACGGTGAAAGACTGCGGAGCAACTATTAGCGATATAGCAAAATTAGAAACGTCGCTGAGATTTCCAATAACTGTTACAACGATAACCGGAGAAGTTTTATACGAATCAAAATATAAATCAAAGGGAGCCCCAATTAAAATTATTGATTATAACGAACATGCATGGACGTCCGCGGTCACAATATTTCCACGAAACAGAACAATAAAGTATATACCTGACGAATTCTTACGAGAAGAATTTTCCAGGGATGGTTTTCTCGTTGAAGAGAAATTATTCGATGCTATTGCGTATTTGAGTAAAAACGACCCCGTGTCGGTGTGGTTACTTCGCAGCACTGAAAACGACACGGATACCTTTGACCAATTTGTAAGACCAAGCGGTGAATTAAGTGCGTGATTTAATTGTTTTACTATTCAGCTGCACGTTGTAACTCTAAATAGCTGGACACATTGAAGGAATTTTCTAACCTAAATGATAAAAAAGAAAAACAAAAGCTATGTATATATGAATTTTCTCCGACATGTCAATACCTCGTTTTAGATATCTCTGGGAGGCCATAGCATAGTCGCTATCGAAACCGCGCGGAATCAGCAGACGTTTGTCCTTTAAAAGAGATGTCCAAATTAAACGACATTTTACTGAACTTTGCCTGATATCGACAAACAAAAGTTGAGGTTGGAGTTTAATATGATTCAATGCGTACTTAAATATCATTAAAACAAGGAGCGAAAGATCACTATGAAACAATCAACCGCTTTAAACATGTTTTGCACTAGAGATTACTGATACATTTCTTAAACAGCGATACAAACATTATATATACTATACGACAGAAATAACTATTTTATTGTGAACATTATGTTGTTATGGGGGTAATTCTGGTTCGAACACGGCACAAATTAGATATTTTATACATTTTATATCCAAATTTAATAACTTAATAAAGTACAAAAGTACAGAACCTAATTTAAAGTATGTAGACCACATACAAACGTAAAATGAAATATATGCCTTTAGAACCGAACAAATGGCGTGGAGTATTTCCAATATCGTTATGAAATACAACACGCCAAGCTTGCTACATGAAAGCATGAGGCAGCCAAGCACTCTGGAGGAGATAAGATGGATATTGTAAAGGCTTAATGCATAAAAGCCGCATGACATTAGTTTAAAATAAATAAATCATAGGCTGATAATATCGGACACAAAATGCCATTAGAACGCACATGACCCATGCCTAAAAAACGAATGAAGCACGGAAAAAGCAGATCTGTGTCATACAGAGAGATAACAATAAAATAATTGCATGGCTAACGTAATAGTGGCCTTACACGGGATGTAAGCACGCGAACATATCGAAAAATATCTATGGTCCGTAGGTTCACCGTGGTGAGCATTTTGTGTGTGTATTTGTGTCATTTGGATTTTTAACGTAGCTTTAACAGCTTTTCAGTCATATCGCTACGTCATTTGCAGTGTGAAAATTTATAGTGATGTCGGTGACATGATGTCCATCCCAGTCACAGAATCCTGACGCCAGGCCATTTGAGCTTTTATCAAACATGTATGACATCCTTTTAAGTTAACGTTGGCGACCTATTATTAATATTCTTTATGTTTCTGTTTCTTTTTCTTTTTTAAATTGTTTTATGCCTCTGAGAAGTAGTCGAGAAACATGCATTTTTTTTAAAGAAAACATGAAAAGAACACTGAATTTTCTGACGAAATCCTAAATAACAAACTTAATGAACTGTTTAGTACCAAATTTTGATTTTCAAAAAGTGTAATTTTGGCAATTTTGTATTAACTCGCATTGAACTGAATCGATAAATAATTAAAATACAAATGAACTATATACAGACAAAACATACTTAAAATCTAGTAAAAAAGCAATATTTTTAACTAATAGCGTATTCATTTTGAGGAACAGACAAATCATTAAATGTTGAGTCTTACACGCCATATTTAACATGCTTATTTATCAAATACTATTGAGCATGGAGTTGGCAGCAGTTGTCGTCGGTTTAACAATAATCAAGACTGCAATTAAAATACATATAAGTTCATAGTAAAATCAAACAATACCTAAATATGATTCATAGTTAATATTATAGAACATAAGAATATAATACAAACTAATACAACATGTAATCAGAGAGAATTGAATTAGTTTTTACAGTGTCTTTCAAACACAATTACATTTAGACCATCATAAAATCTATTGTACTTACATGAAAGAAGAGATCAGAAGTCTTGAAGCCCCAGTAGTGCAATACTTAAAGAAATTCTTTTGTGTTGCGTTTTAATCCATCTTTTGAGCACACCTCTGTGTTTCGTAAATGGCATATTGTAAATGCAGATACTGGCCTTTTCAGTTTTCTAATATTGTCAATATAACCACTTGAGGTGTGAATATTTTACTAGAGTATGAAGCACTGTGTTACTGTAGTATTACCAGTCTAATTGTAGTTAAAATACAAAAATAAAGTTACGTCAATAAAAAAATGAATTTTAAAATAATTATAGAAAGGTCAGCCGAAATGGTACCCATTTTGTAAACAGGATAGGTTTTCCTAAATTACCAAAACGTGGGCCCTGACTGTTAACGTCATAAGGGCCCAGGGTCTATATGTCCGGGTCTATCTGTACGTCTATATCTGTTTTTACTACATTTTGAAATAATGGTTGTTGTTGTTATTGTTGGCATGTTGTTGGACGCCATTTTTCAGCGCAAGATAGGCTATAAATTGCGGCCAGTATTCATGGTGGCAGAATAGTCAGGGGAAAACTCACGGGAAACCACTGACAATCTCTCTTACGTACCCCCATTTGTTGGGCCCAAGACTACAACCCACGTAGACAGATGTGAGGTGGTAGTGATCCGTAACGGTGAGAGCTTTAGACCACTCGGCCACTTGGGGGCCCTTGTAAAAAAGGTAAGTGTAGCCTTGTACATTTCCTGTGTGATCGTGTAGCAAGACCTATGAGTGATTTCTGCTTTATTCATTCTTCCTTTAATTATTCCGATTTTTCTGGTCTTAGTGTTTTATATTCTGCCCTTAATCACCACAATTCCTGCATTCATGTAGTATATGCATCTAATGTACCATGATCTGATTAAGAAGCCGTGCAGATAGAATGCTATTTTAGTACCTTTGCCAAATCCCTCTCAACCTTTAATTGTTAGGTACTCGCTTAATATTGTCATCTTTATACATTGATCCTCCACTATTAATACTGGCCGCCATGAATAGCCTATATTGTGCTGAAAAATGTATTATTTTTATTTCATGCCAAGCAAGTGTTTATAGTTCTCAAGTTGTCTCTTTTGTTTGTTTCTGTGAGAAGTGCAGATATGACGTTTGCCCAGAAAGACATAATTATAATTAAGTTCTGTTTAAGACTTTGCTGTGTAAGAAGTACTAAAACGCAATATATTTATTTTACTTGGTTTTCTGCTAAATTTCGTATCAAGGAAAGCAACATCTTATCCTGATTTCCTGACCTTTCCCCGTTCCTGATTTGTCTTCCCTTGTCCACTGCCGACTATATCCACATACCCCTGTAACGATATTCATCTATCCTGTAACGATATTCGTCTACCCATGCTACCTATGCAACGCTATTCAAATAAAGGTTCGTCAGAATTTGTTATTGTTGTTGTTACGATAGTTATTTTCATTGTTGCATTGCAACGACAAATATTAAAGTTACAACGATGAAATTGCCGCTAGAACGGTAAATTACATCGATACTCAACAAAAACATTACGTTTTAATATCGTTGCGAACTGAGAGATGCATATGGTTGATACGGTATGTGAATGACATTGCAAAGGTGCCAGATTTATTAAATGCAGTTTGGCTGTAGATTGTACTGTTGCAACATTAAATGTAATTATGGTTCCATCGACAACATTGTAACATCGCAACCATACTTTAAATACAGTTACACTCATATTCGGATACTGTTGAAATGATTCTGGTAGTTATGAAATATTTTGGTACAAGATATAAACACGATTCAATTTTGGCACTTCATGGAATTTAGTCGTTACACACTTACTAACACAATGACATAAACTTTAATGATAAATAATGACTCAATACGTCATGGCAATAATTTATTTGTATATAAAGGAATGCGTACAACAAAGAGCTTATGACGTGTTAGCTATTATCCTGAATTATGCTGATAATTGCAAACGGACTTGGAGCTTGCGGCGTGTAGTGCTTTGTTATAACGATGATTTAGAAAGTTTTAAATTAAAACACGACGGCGATAATGAGCGTTATAGTTAAGTCGATTCTTCGTTTCACTTATCAATGTTTGCGCGGATGTTTTCTTATTACATGTACAATCTTTAAAGTTCTTATACGTCTATTTATTTGTCATGTACTTTGGCTAAAATTTCTTTGCATATTAAACCGTGGAAATGCTATGCGCAGACAGCTTACCCAAAAATGGAGTCTCCCATACGCTGGACAAATCAGCCTTAAATAGTCTAAAAACCCTATCTTTATAAAAGTTTTTAAAATATTTTAAACGAATTTTGCCAGAGTAGTTATGAAATAACAATCACTGAATTCCAAAATTTTTTTTTTAATAAACGTAAAAGAGTAACCTGTAATATTAACATTATTGTATCAGCCAATCAAATGAAGTATTATAACTTCGAATATATGAGACTGAGTGTACAAGGGTCAGTTTGTATCCACAAATTTTATGTTGCATTCACTAAAATAATATAACAATTCATAATAAATAAAATATATTAGTGCGGTCAAAAACGGTCTAAATTTTGGGATATGTATAATAAATACATTCATAAGAATACCATTCACTTGACCTGATAAATCAGTGAGAATTTATAGAATAAAACGTTTAGTCACCCCACTCCCAAATTTATCAATCAATTTTTTCATATCCGAATACCATGTTTGAGAACACATGATGTTTACTGTGCAGGCATAAGCACTTCCACTGGGTAATAATTTTGAGATATTATATTGTCTTCAACCAACGTATCTACTGCTATATAAGTGGCTAGCTCTTCGTCCTACCAGACTATTAGCGTTTCACTGGCTATATATTGTGCAACAACTACATGAAGGGTCAACATGCCTCGCATCAGTTACAAGAACACAAGCACGAAAAGTCAAATTCACAAATGTATCCATATCTTTAATTTAAAATACAACAATAACTCAAAAGGTAACACAATAACCTTAAATCAAGACATTTGCCAGAGGCCAATTTACGAAACTGTCTTTGCCACCTGGGAATTGTGGCTAAGAGCACAATGCCTGCCAAACGATTTTATCCCATTTTCAGGTTTTTGAAAGCTGGATTCCCATTGGAATATTCAAAGGTCACCAGATCATGAATCCTAAGCTGTCGCTGTCAGATTTTCAATTAGAACAGTGGATATCTGATTTTAATCAGATTATTATCGTTTTTAATGGAATCGGAAATGGTCCATTTCACGTGCAGAATCTATAGGCAGTATTTACTGGATAATATTTGACAAAACAGGAATTATGACCTTCGATCACCCTATAACACGAATAGGTACAGTAATTCTCAGTAACAGTATGTGAGAATCATCATAGTTGATCACGCAGTTAGATCGGTACCTTTCCGACGACGGTAAAGTGCCAATAGGTTACCTAAGAATTATTGGTCATTCATCAAAACGTTTATATAGTTCCCCTTGGCAAACCTCACAAACAATAGTATTATACTTGTAAAGAAACGTTAGTCCCTACATGAAAAGATACTAGGAATACTACACTTTTATCATTTTTACTCTCTCTCTCTCTCTCTCTCTCTCTCTCTCTCTCTCTCTCTCTCTCTCTCTCTCTCTCTCTCAGAACTTACAAATAACTGCCCAAATTGCAACTAGAAGTAATACAATAATTACAACAATGCCCTTGTTTAAATCATTTTTTTTAGTTAACAATTACGGACAAAGCGTAAACTATAAATTTATATTCCTTTCCCTCACTAAATACATCTATCTCCGATCACTGAACTATGCGAGGTAACTTAAATTTTACTATTTTGTATATTAGTACTATCACTGCGTAACGTCCCTTATACTCTAGATGATTTCAAATAACGCGGTATACTATCAAACCGTTAAATAATATCCATGACCTATCAAATACTGGAGGCGCGTCGTTCACTATTTCAAACGTGAAATATTTCCATCACTGCTAAACTTGGATGTAGACCGAAAATCCGAATCACACACTAAATTGAATGCACATCTTCGAGTCCTAACAATGCACTAAAACTGTTTGACAGCTTGTGAAGTTGCTTTCTTAAATTCGAATAAAATTTAAAATTAGTAACATACTATTCACTAACGAACGATCTCCTACTGATTAAAGTTGGAAAGATATGAACATTGTATTTATGTCTTTTTTTAATTTTTTTTTAACGAAGAACTTACAGTTACAATTAATATTTGCCTCACTCGATTAATCCGACCTACAACTTTAAATAGTGATGTAACAGAATTGTAAGCGAATGGGTTTTGGATTAAATGAATAATTCAAACACAGTGTGTGAAAGATGAATATGTATTAACTTAAAAAGTAAAGAAACATGTATGATGTAAAAATCCAATGAATCTCACACACCCTCAATATATACTTGATTCAATCACTTTATACTATCACACATTGATAAATAAACCATTAATATATATCTCTCTAATATACAGCTTAAGGTAACCTCAATTTCAAATAATAGTACACACTAAAATAATCATATAGTTTCACTTATAGACAAGGCTTGGGATTCAAACAATCTCAAGTTTTCAAATACGTTAAAAATGTTCTGCACTGTCAGTAAGATTATCCAATCTCCTGGAATTCATCTAAGATTCAAATATTCTTATGTAAATACAAATATATCAATTAAAACAACAATTGGAATAAACATATGTTTTTTGACCCTTGTACAGTCGCACGATTCATCCAACGATAAACCGCACAGTTTCACCACGTTCTTCGGGTATCGGCTGTTCACACCCTTCACGGATCCACTACATGTACAGTCAGTCATACGTATACACGTACAGACAGCATACAGCACCCTGGTATTAGCTACGTCTATAGTCGTGACTCCACCAAATGTACAGATATACGTACATACATATAGACTAGATAGCTCGTTACATCACCTTGTAACCACGTAACGTCGTAACCACTTAACGTCGTAACCACCTTGTAACCACCTCGCAATCTTGTAACCACCTCGTAACCTTGCAATCTTGTAATCTTGTAAGCTACAATAAAACCAAACTAGTAATAAAAATGTTTTCTGGAAAATACTAATACATTAAACTCTATAAAAAAAACTTGAAATTCACAGTAAACAACGTTTCAAATATGCGTTGTAATAAATGAATCATTATATGATATTACAATACAAACTCAATTAACTTCACATATCGAATTTAACACTCACCCCTATGGGTTTTATAAATACCACGTGAAAATACGTGCTCTCTTCACTAGATCCAAATGATCACTGCCCCAATTATACCTTAATCCTGCTTAATTCAAAGAACAGTGAGTAATATTCATGGTAAAATACCCGTGCATATCGATATAATGATGTTCGTAGCCGCCAGTAGTTTACGGCGGCGAGGCATATGTTTTGTTCCGTTGCTCGTCTGAAGAAGAAAAACACCTGTTCATCCCAGACAGCGCTATAAGCGTGCACAACACAAATAATTAAATATTTCTCAGGCAAAACAAAAGTTTTCCCTTTTTTTTTTTCTTTTTTTTTTATTCTGTGAAAAGTGAATTCAAAAGGATTGATCAAATGGTAATTAATTAAAGAAGACTGGTCAAACAGTGAAGTCAAAGAAAGATTGGTTAAACTTAGTTTCAAAGTTTATAATAGGTATAAACGCTATTTTTATTCATGGAGGTTTAACATCATTCTGCTCACAACAGATTATTTGGGCGGTGCATTTTTTTTTTCGAAGCGTCCTTTGTAATATTGTCTAAAATGCCATCAGCTATGCCAGTTTATTTTCCTTTTCATTATTTAAGTTCTTACTTTACTATTGGAGAGTTTTTACACAAAACTACCTAATTAGTTGTTGATTAAGTTTTGTAGATCAGATTTTATAGGGCCGAGGTCTTCATACGGTGGCACGCAGATAACTTATAGTCCGCGATTTCCATTCAGGTGGTCAGTGGAAAGACTGCTAAGCAATCAAGAACCTGAACTTCGCTATTAAAAATAGCAAGCTAATCCACCATATTACAAAGAAAAGACAACTTGTTGGCGTTTCACTGGCTATATATTGTGCAACAACTACATGAGGCAAACATGGCTCGCATAAGTTTTAAGAACAAAACAAGCAGGAAAAGCAAAATTCATAAATATATCAATATTTTTAATTATTATACAATAATAGTTCAGAAAATAAAATCATAGCCTTAAGTTTTAAATTTGCTAGAGACCAATGAATGCTAACTGATTTGATATATTTTCAGATTTTGGAAGCTGCATTTCCATTTAAATATTCAAAGGTCACCCAATCAAACCTCCTAAGCGATCGCTGTCATATTTTCAAGTAGGACAGTGGATATCTTATTTTAATTAGATTATTATCGTTTATTAATTGAATCGGGAATGGTCCATTTCACGTGCAGAATCGAGTCAGAATGTACTGGTTAATATTTGACAAAACAGGAATTATATATATATATATATATATATATATATATATATATATATATATATATATATATATATATATATATATATATATATATATATATATATATATAAATATATGAAAACTTTCATGATACGTAAGCATAACACCGGTGCACGACACTTTTTCGAATGACATTTCGTAGGAAAAAAAGGGAAGAATGTTTAAAAACGTTGTATGAAGACTATTATAATATTTATTAAAAAAAAACATTAGATATTGCAGTGCTATATAATTAACCATAACCTTACCTATATTCCTTTCTTGCATTCATATTCTACCATCGTATATTAGCAACTATTAGAAAATGTAGCCAATTATTATCTGTCAAAATATATGATGGAACTGCCTTTTGAATAAATAAAGATCTACTATGTGAAGCGTTCATGAACCACCATTTGTAACATATTTCATGTGTCGTCTGCGTATTATCACAATAGAATCATATGTGTTGCACTGAAGGACGTAAATCAACCAGCACCACATTGTGCTATTTGTCCCAGGAGATGTCAGCAACGTATTAATGAATAACATGCAATACAACAGTCTTATGCTTTTATGTATCCTAGTATTACACGGTTAACATATTATACAAGAGTTATAGATATTAGACATATTAGATGTTAGACATCGATAACATGCAATGCAACAGTCCTAGGCGCGTATGTGTCATATTATAACATGAATCAAAAATAATATTATAGACTTAGAGATCAATCATTGGCGGATCGGTCTCAAGATGCCATGCGTAAAGTGCCATTGAAGTGTCGTCTCTGGGATTTTGGGGCATGTTCTGCTGTGGCTGTGCTGGCCTATGCGCCAGTATCAATCCATATTGCAGTTGGTGTAGACATACTGGGAAGTCTGAGTTGCTGTAATTGCTGTGATGTTCTTTGGCAGCCTCCAGTTCTCCAAACATGTCCCATCCGTTGAAGGCAGCATCTGCACAGCAGAGTACATGATGTGTATGCCTGCACGATGCATAATCTCGTTGTGTGGAACGCGGTGTTGTCAGCTGATTTCAGGTATCACTTGCATATAGTATTGTGCTGAGAACGCAGGCCTGGTAGACGTAGATCTGTGTGTGCTCTGTCAGCGCGTTGTTTTCCCACACCCTCTTCGTTATTCGTGCTATGATGGTGTTTGCCTTTCTAAGCCTTCTGACAAGCTCCTGATCGAGTGAGAGAGTGTTGCTGCTGTTTTACCCCAAGTAAGTAAACGTGCTGACTGCTTCCAGGGTGACAGCGTCGATTTTGATGGAAAGTGCCATAGTGGTATCTTTCACGCCAACGTTAGTCTTATTCAGGCTGATAGTGAGCCAAAACTGCTTACAGACATTAGCGAAAGTTTCCTAGTCTCAGAAAGGCATGCTCAGTATGGGTCACAAGATCCGCGTCATCCGCAAGGAGCATCTCCCTGATGGACACTGACCTCACTTTGGTCTTCGAGCACAATCGTGCCAGGTTGAAAGCCTTCCATCGTACCTGATGTGCAGAGTTAAAAGCCATCATTGGACGACTAGAAGGCGTGATACAGGAGCAGGGAGAAGAAGATCATGAAAAGGGTCAGCGCCAGGACGCGGCCCTGCTTTACATCGCTATTAATGGGGAGTGAGTCTGAAAAGGATCCATCATGCATGACTGTTAACTTCATATCGGGATGGGAAGAAATTAACATGATGCGGTGTCTGTTTGTTTGTTTCTTTGTTATTGTTTTTTTTTTTGGAAGGGAGGGGTAACCGATCTTACTGAGAATTTCAAATACACCCCTCCTGCTGACCAAGTCAAAGGCCTAGGTGAGGTAGATGAACTTGATCTAGAGTGGCTTACCTTGCGTTCTGCTTTTTCTTAGAGTTGTTGGAGGCAGAAAATCAGGTATTTTGTCGACCTGCCTGCTGTAAAGCCGCACTGTGATTCCGGGTACACACAGTTTGGCAGCATCTGCATCCTGTTGAGGATGATGCTGGTGTACACTTTGCCAATGATTCTTAGGAGCGATATCCCTCTGTAATTGTTAGAGTCAATGTGATGGTCATTGTTTCTGTAATTGGCCACA